>JAVQJZ010204436.1:0-12630 GCA_036025355.1 Leiopotherapon unicolor | reverse complement strand
CTACTACACATTCTGCAGTGGACTTTCATGCCATTTGTTTTGTTTATTTGGGATATTTAGTATTGTTGTCTTGTATGTGGAAATGATGTTTAATGCAAAATTGTGCATAAGAGTATATTTAAATTAAAAAAGGCTGGGATGTGTTGAATTGCATGGTGATGAAGGCTGTGCAGTTTGAGACAATGTAGAACAACCTTCATGTTACAGCTTCAGCTTTTGCATGTCTTTTGCATGTCTGACAAAGACAAGATTATTCAAACCTTTTTTCAGGAAAGCATTTGTGGATGGGTAGATGAAATTGCATTATACTGTTCTCTTCTCCCGGATGAACCCTAAAGTTACTAAATGCCCCACAGTTATATGTTGTATATAGGTTGTATTACACGTTATCAATTTCCCATTAAAACTTCTATCAGCTCCTCGCTCAGCGTTTGGATGTAATTTCAGACAGAGTATTACTGCTTGGTAAAAGAAATGAAAGTATTGGCCTGCAAAATAACCAAGCCTGTGATTGTGTGTGCGATATAGAGTCTGATGTTAATATTAGTGTATATTCTGCCTAAACGCACTAAAAACTTTTTGCATTGTTGCTCACAAGCATGTCCAAACATGCTCTATTTTTGGACCGTGCTGTATGTATACAGTCAGGCCATGCATGCAGCAGTATTCACAAGGGAAGATCACGATGCCTGGCTTTTGATAAGATTTGACAGAACCTATGTTGCACAAAGATGCACTCATGCAGATCGCTGCCTACAAACATAACCCAGAAGATTTTTTTTTCCAGCTCACACATGGTCATCCTTAGCTTTATGAGCATCCCTTACAAACCTGCGATTGACAAGTGGCTAAATCCTGGAAATAGACTCCAACCTGAACAATCTGTTATGATGATGAGAGGTTTCAAACGGCATATGCCTGTGAGGACTTTGATAAATGTGTCAGCCGACAAGAGGCCATCAAACTGTTTCCCATTCATCTGTTTTGAATGTTTGTTGTGTTCAATTACCAGCTCATCAGCAGTTAATATAAACTGCCAAAATATAAAAAAAGAATAGGCTTAAAGCAGCAATATGTCAAGGTCGCTGAGCATTTTTCTGCACATAATAAGCTTCCTATTCACAAAGAGCTGGGGCCAATTCTGTCCTTATGCAACTGTCTCTTTTAACACACACACACACACACACACACACACACACACACAAACAAATCACTGGTGGTACAAAGAGCAGCCATAGCTCTGAGTGGAGTAAATGCTCTGTAATTACCTCCAGCAAGCAGGTTGTTTTTGGTCCCATTAGGCTGTTAGTCTGTTAGCAGGCTATCTCAAAAATACTTAACAGATTTTGAATAGAATTTGTGGAATACTTTGCCAGAAATTGCGTAATATTGAAAACAATGAATGGGTTCCATCATTTTGAATACAAAAGCTGCAGAATCACCCAGTTGTGCCTTATTACTTAATTTTTATTATGCAACAGCTGCAGGAGAGTAGATTTCATCTGATGTTGTAGTCAAATGTTCCTTTAAGCATTATTAGTGACCACTTACAGTCTCATTTGTGCAGAAATATTATTTCCTGGATTTAATTATTCCAACAATTAACATGATTATTCATCATATTAGCTATTTTGATGCGGAGTTGAGGCTCCAACTGCAGTAAAACCAAATAAGAGCAGCTCAGGCGTCCTCTTCCCAAACCACCAAAGAGCCCCTTCGAGGGGATCCTGAGGCATTCCCAGACCAGTTGGAATATATCATCCCTCCTGAGTCTTCTGGGCTTCCTCCCAGTCAGACGTGCCCAGAATACCTCCACAGGGAGGCTTCAGGGAGGCATCTTAATCAGATGCCCCCACCACCTCCAGTAGGCTCCATTCGACATAAAGGAGCAACTGTTGCAAGAATAGGTTAGGAGCTTAGATAGGGTATCAGAGTATCTGAGCTCCCGAGCCTATCCCTGTGAAGAAAACTAATTTCAGCTGCTTGTATCCACCGTTCCATCCTTTCGGTCACAATCCACAGCTTGTGACTAAAGGTGAGAGTTGGAGCGTAGATCAGCTGGTAAATCCCAGACTTCACCTTCAGGCTCCAAGCGAGGCCTGAGGGTACGGCAAATTGAAACAAATACACAGAGAAAGAGGCAGAGAATCACTGAGGTAGATAAACGCATACTGTATCGCCTACTGCGTACTGTACAGAAATACAGATCAGGGGTAAATATTTGCATGGGCGAGTAAGAGAGAGACAAAGGAGATGGCATTAATGTCCCATTTGCCACGAGCTGTAACACATTTAAATGTTACTCACAATCAACTAGGCATGAGAGTAATCTGCACAGCTCAATCTCTAATTCATTGTTTTATAAAGGACTGAACTTATTATCATCGAGAGCAGAAATGAGACGAGCCGTGCAGAGTGGAGAGACATTTTACTCACCATAGTGTGATTTCACTGAAGTGTTCGAAAGGTTGCCAAAGTCATACACTGCAGAAAAAAAAATGAAGGCGTACTTAGAAAAAGAGCCCCAAGAAGAATAAAAATGAACTACCGAGTCTGTCATTAGCTGAAATGTCAAAGCAAAGCAAGTGTTTTTGCTTTTGCTTTTTTTCCCCCAAAAGACAAGTAGTTGAGCCATCCACTGTCAAGGATGATCAGATGGCTCATGCAGTGGTGACAATCCACTTGATAACCCTTCATTTCAGAGAAGCAAAAAGAAACAAACAAAAGGAAATTGTTTTCACATTGCCAAGACACGTGCACCATTTTAACGGCAAAAATAACTGAAAGGCTCACATGTTTTTATTCTGCGAGGTAACAGCTGCGTGAAACACACGAAAATAACACCTCAAAATAAAAACTTGCGGTGTGCTGCAGTGTGACTTTTGGCTGCATTAACAATCCCATGTCAGGTTCACAGCCACCGCGCCAAGTGTTGCTGTGTTTGTTGGCGGTGTGCGTTTCCAAATGTGTGAAAGAGAAATAGGCTGCGAAAGTAGTATGCACACGATTTAAACGACAGCAGCCGTGGCATATATCCTGCATATTCTACCTATCAGGATGGTGTGAGGAAGTTTGTTTTAAAACAAGGGTTACAAAGTGTGGATGTCTGACTATAAGTTTTTGTGAGGCTTGTAACGCTGCCCGGAGTCGTCTGTAGTGAGGTCCCAGCACAGTTTTATGATTCAATTCTGTCCAAACTAAAGCTGTAATGCAGCATCAGCTGTCTACCCGGGGAGTCCAAATGTTTCATGCCAGTTCCATGAGCCTTTTCATCCAATAGAGCATCTTACTCAGTGAGTTTTAAACATTTTGTGTTATAGTATCACTACATGCTGGGTCTTGGACTGAAGAAATACTGTCAGGTCAGCTCAGTCTGCTTTTGTTCTGTGTCATGAGAGAAAAAAAAACGTTTTCTCACATTTTTCCTTTCTCTGGTTAAATTCCATGATTTGAGATGTGAATTTTCACAGAAATGTTGGCATTTGGGAAACTGGAGAAAACTGGGAAGCAAACCATCTCTGATTCGGTGCTCCAGAAGTCGGCGCTTCACAACAAAGGATTTTATGTGCGCATACATCTGTCTTTCCCCTTGCAAGCCTTTGTTCATTGTGTTCAGATGGCCAGTGAGACAGACTAAATATCATTTCAAAATATAATCAATGTGTTGGGTAGCACAAGGCCCACGGGCCGGCATTTGGACACCACAGCTCTGATGGGAATTAAGCCACATTTTGCTGAAAATATTACTGGAACATACTGAGCTTACAGATGGATGGCAGAGAAGTGGATCATGCTGTAGGAGGCATTTGAGAACTTCCTATGGACATTCTGATCGTGTATTTTTTGTAAAACTGTAAGAAAATGGTCACTACTGGAATTTATGGTAAGGAACATAAATTCTAGGAAACAGATCCAGTATGTTTTCTGATGTGCCCCAGAGGACTGATGAATATCCACCAGTGAGATCAATGGTTCACAGTCCCCTACCTGCATGGAAACCCTAATGTTTCTTGCACAGGCTCACACTGCTCATGTCACTGAGAGCAACGAGTATATTTAGGTCCCAGATGTGTGCATTGGCTTCCCACTTTCGTACTGCAATGACTGCCTGCAAATTATTGTTCACACGGAAACAGTGGGGATCAATCACACTGATGCTTCAGAGTAACAACTGTGTACTGCATCGCGTTTTAGCTAATCAAATCTACAGGGCACATTTTCAGCAACATTCTGTGACTGTTAATAGTTTATTGTCACAAGATAATAGATTTCACATGATTGCACATTTTATCAGTGCTGCTGAGTTTTCCCCCATAGAGCCAGCTTTACTTTCACACAAGATAAACCCCTCTAACTAGTTTCTATATCTATATATATACAGAGATTTATCTGATTTTATATATATATTTTATTTTATATTTTTGCCTATGTGGAAAATTCAGTTTGAAATTTTGGGTCAGTCTCTGTTTAGTTTGACACCATACAGCCTCTTGACCTAAGAGATATTTTCTTTTACTTACACAGCATCAATTGTTTAAATACATGACATGTTTTAGTATCAGATTACCACACAAGCATAAAGCACCAAAAGCCAAAAGGTGCACGAAATACCTATTTCCCAGCAGAACCAGAAACATCAAGTCTTATTTGATCCTTTGGTTCATATGCTTGCCTTTTCTTTCTGTATCTGCATAATTTCTCCTACATTTTTTTTTTTTTATTTTACATCTTAAGTGATTAAAAGCTGCTGCTTCCTTTTCACAGTGTTGGGAACCACAAAAGTCAATAAGATACATTGTCTACACCAATGGATTGACTTTAGCATCACTAGCATAGCTACACTGACAACCAAATAAAGTGGGTTTTTTTTTTTTTTTTTATTTGTGTCACAGAACAGCTTCCACTCAAAGCATCAATCCCCAGAGATGCAGAGAAATGCTCTTATGATGCTCTTCTGATGCTCATATGATTCGTGTCAATATGTACCCCCCTTTGTCTTATGCTGGCAGAGTACAAACAGAGATATACAGCTTTGGCAATACAGGACGAGTTCATTCTTTGTATGCCAAAGCGTGAGCGAGGGCGCTTTGTGTAATTTCAATAAAAGCCTCTTAGCTGAAACCTCACTTTCCTCCCGCTAACATCCTTCCATCAAAGGCTCTCATGGGGTGCGCTTAGTTATTAGCCACTGCTCCTTATTTGTGAAGTGTCACCGGCAATAAGCAGGTTCCAGGTTATCTCTGCCTGTGTCTGTCAGGCAGAATATTGGATCCACAGCTCCCGCAAGGCCCCACTGGGACCCTCCTCCTGCCAGTACCATCAGCTGGCCTAACATACAACCACGTCACATGCCTGAGGGAGAAAGGGACTCCCGCGTGGGAGCTTGGAGACATGACTACCTGGCCTGTGATATTTTCTCATATGCTCCGCCTCCCCAACAGAAGACGGGGGATAATGTATAATATAATACTCGCACAGAGGGGCACATCTGCTAGAGCATATGGATGGATGCGTGCAAGCATATAGGGGCAATTATTTCATGCAGGACCTACAGAAACATTTCAAAACTCTTTGAACAACAAGCAAACTTAGTTGGAACTTATTCAGGCTTTTAATCTATCTATCTGCCAAGGTCCATTTAGAAAGAGGTCATTGTTTTTGGCAACATTTGAATCCATGTCTAATGACAGGTGAAGGGTTTTGGGTGTTGTTGAGAGTTAAACTATTTGTACTTGTTTTAATGACAATTTAATTTTATGGCGAAACACTTTTTATTTTCTGCATGCTGAGAGAAACACATTGTACACTGCTGATGGGTACCAAATTCAAAATTTTCAGCAGCCCCCCTCCGTTGTTCACTTGGCTTTCTCACACCAAATCCTTTCTCGCAAGCATCAAGTTGAACTTTGCCCAACTTTCTCCTGTCGCCAAAAATGCTGACATATCTCCTCCTGTAGTGCTCTGCTCTTCTGTGTCGCTCTTCATGTCTGAGCACTCATTTGAAATGAATGACTACTACTCAGTTTGTCTCCCGATGTCACAGCTGGTGTGAGTGTTCAGTTATAGGGGTTGTCACTGTTGCTACCAAGGGACCCTCGGAAAGGTTCCCAATTGTGGTCGCGTGTCTGATGTCATAGACAGCAAGTGTCAGGGACAGGCTGTCTCAGACTGACATTTGGAAAGTTCAGTTGGATGTTCAGCACCTGGGTCAGCTGATTTTTTCAGGAACATTGAATGGACACATAGTGGAACGATATCTGCAGAGAAACAGGCAGGGTGACTAATATCGGTGACTTATTTCTATTTGAACTACAAGTACAAGATGCACTTGAATGTTTGCAAAAGCAGAGCACAAAATGAGAATAAAAAAAGTCTGAGAAACAAATTCAGCTTTGTGCAAAGAACTGTCAAAATTTCGTTTGTTGTAACGTAATGTAACGTAACGTAAAATAAAGTGACTATGGAGTGCAATAGAGTGGTGAAAGTGCAATCATACATGTGTATAGCTTATCTCTGTAATGTATTACTGATTCACATAATCAACCACTGATCACCTAAACCGTAGATATCAACAGGTCATAATATGTCACTAATGTGGAGCATACAAGTAGACAAGAAAAGCTAAGAAAGATAAAAGAAGTCTAAAAGACTCAACTAAACTAAAGATGGACATGCAGGAGGTTATCTATTTAGGTCAAATTGATCACTATCAGTGGGTGATTAACATAACAGATGTTTTTTTTTTTCTTTTTTCATCATGTATCCTAATTCCTTGTATATTTATTTCATGAATATAAAGGAACAGACAGCTTCACCATTTACAGGGTTACACTCCCCGTGCACATTGATCTTCTTCCTCACCAGTCGCTGGCTGTCTCGTTATACTACACAAAGTAGCCTGAGGAACGCCAACGTTTGCTGCCCCTTGTTGGCTCATTTTTGGCAGCTTCATATAGGCTTTGTGCAGACTTCATTTTTCACTGAGAGAAAATCACTCTCTTTTTCAAACCATGATTTCAGCAGCCTCAGGTAGTTACCACAAAGTGTAGAAACATGGGAGCAAAGAAAAAAAGACTGGAATTTCTGTAGTTTTTTTTGTTGTTGTTTTCTGCCTCAATTAAACTACAAAGATTTTTTACATTTTATGAAGTTCTCATTTCCTAAGTGCTACTTTAAAGTTGTCAAGAGACAAAATGTTGCCAGTCAGAGGAGAATTTCAGGGGGTCAGCCTTATCATGATTTTTAAAGAAATGTCTGTCAGGTAAGGCTGTGTAAAATAGTCAGACATGGTATTATCTCAGTATTTTCTCACCCAATCCTGTTCTTTTCGTGGATTATTATTCTAATTAAGGTCCTGACATGTCAAGAGCTGACATCAGTCGCAGTCCAGCACAATGCAAGGTGTGATGAAGCACATGTAGCTTCTCCCTGACATTTCCAGTTTGATATGACACCTCTATAGAGCTTCAGACGAGCGCTATTGTCAAAAAAAAAAACACAGAAGAAGAATAAAAGTCATACCAAAGCAGAGGGTCAGTTCTGCAAAGGAGGAGGAGGACCCCAATTTACAAACCCGAACATCTGAAAGCTCATCAGCACCAACCGCAGCAACATCAAGGCCACGTGAAGAGGTCAGGGATCCACTGCTGCTCTCAAACTAATCATCACAATGAGTCATTGTTTGGCGCCGCCGACACTTAATGTGATGATAACATCAAAGGAGCCGACGATGAGCACTAAAAAAGTTAAGTTAGTTACGAAATGAATGAATGAACAGCACGTGGACGACATTATGAAAACAGTCCAGGCTGCCTTACGCGTGCTCTGAGGTTCAGATAGACAGAATCCGATAAATTGTTTTGATAAATTGCTTCATAATAAGCCCAGCTGAGTGGAAATTAGATGGTATTATTGTGGCATGCTTGACATGTCTTTGTCAGACAGCATCTCTGCACTGTAATTGTCAGGCCCTTGCAGGGGGATCATAAATCCCTTTGCATCCTCTCGTGACAGATTCCATCCTTTCCCAACACCATCAGCTGTCCAAGCAATGTGGCTGATGTGTAATATGGGTGACACTTACAAGGAGGAAAATTAAAGAGAAGACTCTGCGCCTTCATCTGGAAAAAACTGAAGTTCCACATACAGATGCAATGTTAGAAGAACAGATATGCCTACAATGAAAGTCTAGTGGATCGAAATATTTGTTTATATGCAATAATTTAGTGTTTATCTGCCTGATGTAAAACCACTAATGGACTAAGGATGTGTTCTTTTTCTAACTGTAGTATTGATGTTGTGAGTGGCAGACACAAAGTCAAGCGAAAACTAATCTAATTTTAGTCAGAACTGGTGCTGTATTCATAAAAATACAAATAACAAAACCCCTGCAGGACGAGGTGGCCACTTTGTTGTCTGCAGTATATTGTATAGGCCTGTGTTGGTGTTAATACAGATGGTGAGATGAGCTGCTGGTACTTTTGGAAACTATTTTGCACTTCTGCGGTCTGAAAAGCCTGTAAAGAAGATAAATAGAAAACTTTGTGTGCTTGTGTAGTGTGCTCGGGAACTCTCCGAGGACAACGCATCCTCACACAGACGGGAAGGTGCACCGAAGGACAATAACTACAAAAGGTGCTGCGCATGGATCGATGCACAGAGGAGAGAAAAATGGAAGATTAGAAATCAGTACATTTGCAGTGCTTATGTTATCACAGGTTGACTCACAGGTGAAACCCTCATCATTATACGGAGAATTTATAGCAGCAGCACACAGCCATCAGTACAGCGTCGTATCGCATGTACAGTAATCAAAGCAAAATCTGTAAAAATCTTCTTAGTATGAAATAGTTATTCAGCGCAGGCTCGAAAGGTGGCTGTCAATATGTTGTACTATTACTTATACTAAAACTGAAACTTTTCACATTAAAGCAGCTGAAAATAACACAATTTGGCTTGAAAAATGTTTGTAATAAGCTTCAATTCACGGTGTGCACAATAAGTGGTGATGAGGTATGACAACGGGAAAGTATGAAAATGTCCAAAGAAACTTTTCAAACCCCTCCTGTAGCATAATCCACTTCTTCACGCTCCATCTGTGCGCTCAATATGTTCCACTCAAATTCAAAATAAGGCTAAATACACCTTTTCCATTTGTACGTAGCACATTAAAACTACCTATAATTTGGCGGTCCCTTGCAACCGTGTTTGCTGACATTTGTCGACTGAAAAGAAGAGAAAAAACGGATGCCTGGGCACTTATATGAAAAAAAAGAGCGGGTCAAGGGGTCACTAATGCAGTTAGTAACGTAAAATAAGAGCAACACACACTGAAAAAATGACTTTACTTTAAAGGGAAGAGGAAAAAGCCACTGTCTGTACTTGAATATGGCAAAAAGGAGACACTGATGAGGACTGAAATCGGCTACTTTCATTTACGAGATTAACTTACTTGATAAATTTAGACTACAACTTACATATAAGGTGTAGGAAATTTAATTATTTGACGTTGCAAACTGCCACAAAGGCTCAAACTGCAAGGACAGCAGAAAGATTTTGGGTCCACACAAAGAACACACAAGCACCCACACACACGTATTTCCTTAAGATATCTGAAATGGAAGCTATTAATTGTTGTTTGTCAAAGAAAATCAGCATGCTCTCTTTGCAGGGTCCTCTACCAGCACATTACCTGCCATTACACCCTGTGTTGGCAATTCAGTTACTGATCACACATGAAGGAAATAAGCAGAGCTGGCGTAATAATCTGTCCATGCCACATTGTGTTCTGCACCAAAGTCATAATTACATCATGCTGTGAGCAAAATAAAAGAACATTAGTTCACCAGACAGCATAACAGCAATAACATTTCTAAACCTAATACCTAAAAAAGTCATACTTGGCTAACAAAATACTCAACTCAAACTCAAAATAAGTTTTCTTTTCTGCTTGAAAACACCTACTGCACAGTATGTGGACAAGTACACACACAAGTTGATTTTACATTAAATAGATTAACAGGAAACATACGACTACGAACAATTTCTGCAATAGGTGTACGGTGCAAGCAATTACATGAAGTCACTGGCCAGTTGTGGGCATGTGCAATGAACGAAGCAGTTAAAAAAAGATGTCATAAAGGTGTCAGAGTGGGCGTCGAAACCAAAGCATGCAATTTGTTTTGGTCTTCAACAGTTTGCCTGTACAAGCAAATGAGGTTTTGCGTGGATGATGCTGCCAACTTTACTGACTGACTTTTTGTGTGTGAGACATGGCCCAAGGCGTTGACACTGCTATCCTCCATCTTATTATTAAGTTTAGATGACCTCACAGCTGTGCGTATCTTTCATGGGATTGTAAGCGTGGAATTCTCTATTTTATCACCTCTGTGTAAAAAACAAAACAAAACCAGGAAAATGCGAGGGCACTTCTGCGCCTTTTTTTCCAGATGCACACTTTACTGTTTAACATGCACGTTGATCACTGCACTGTTTTGTTAGCGAATGAAGCAAAGTGCATTTTAAATCATAATGAGCAGCATAAAAAAGCAGCATGCAGTTCATTCGGAGTCACAGCAGTCAAAAGATAAAACCCTCTGTACCAACAAACGCTAACACAGTTTCATTTGACATTCATGTCCCTGCAGTAAGCTGCCTCCTGCTTTTCCAGCAAGCATGCTGAAGATATAGCCGGGCTGTAATGCAAATCCCCCCATGGGTGTTCACAGTGAAGACAGGGCAACAACAGTGCTGTGTTATCAGTATCAGGGCCGCTGGATAGACTATATCAGATAAAGGATTGGGGAGGTAGGGGTAAAGCTTTACCTTGCAGCTGGGAATGGGGAGGGGATGCAACATTTTGTATAGTAACAATCAGCGTACAGCAAGTCATTTAAATAGAGCTTTCTTTTTCACGACAATGGATGGAGATCTGTGTGTGTCACAATTGGCTGATAGATTAGCAAAGCATGACATTTGTGCTCTGCCTGAACTAATACAATGCTCTCTTTCAGTCAGGTGTGCATGTATTTAGTTGGTTTTCATGGCTCTGCGGTAATCTGTATGCTTACCCTGCTGGCATGCAGAAAAGAGATGCAGGGAAGGAATGCTAATTCCCCCTAAAAGCCAGAGCTCATGTGGCAAAGGTGGAGCTGCAGATGATTTTTAGTGAGCAACCCGAATGAAATAATCAAATGAAATGCAAATGCAAACTTGGTATCTCTTTGTCAACCACTATGTTTTCTCCTCTTTTGTCTTTAGATTGGGGTTGCACACGCTACCACAGTGCCACACTCCAGTGCTCAGTGTGATTTGCCTCATGTTTAAAAACTGTTTCTGTAAGCTTTTTCCTTTATCTTCCAGTTCCACTTCATGTATTTTTTTTTTGCAAATTGAATGCACAATCGAATGAACGGTATGGCATTTTGGGAATTACACATCTGCCTTCTTGCTGCGAATCAAACGAGTAGATCCATTCTCTCACGTCTGTGCATGGAACCAGAGCGGAGATTTGATTGGCTTAGTATCACTGGGAGTTAGCAGAGAGTTACAGTTGGAAGTTTAAAATATCTTAATACCGTGATGAAGATGGTGTCCCATTCGTTCCTATGGAGGACACATTAATGAATTGTTGTGTTTTTCAGGCTACGGCTCACTTCCTGTTAGTTCCCCAAACATGTGAATAGCATAAATTATATGGCTTCCTTAGACTTTACCTTAGAGTTTCAGTATTGTGTGACAAAACTATTCCTCCCCTTGTGCAGTGCCTTCCTTGATACTTTTTCTCCCTGTGTTAAAGACTGACATGGAAAAACACTGGCTCAGTTAACATGGTTAAGATGAATCTTTTAGGTTGTAAATCTAAAGGTGTGACAGGACAACACTGTGGTTACCTCATGGTATGGATTTTCATTGGTGCAGCAAGCAGGAGTCTCCCACTGGAGGAAATGAAACTACAAAGGCTAATATATTGCTCAGAAAATAGTGCTCAGATTTTGGATCATCCTTCCTTGACGATCTCTGTATGAGCAGTTGGAACGGTATTTAAAACAACTTGACACTGCTCTACAAATAAGCAAACAACATGCTTGCTGCCAATTCTGCACTTTGAAGGGGCTGAGTAGATGGCACAGCCGGCGCGGAGAGAGTGTCAAGACCAGACTTGAATGCCTTGCGCGTCTAGTGGCTCTGCTGAGATAAGAACTCAGTCATTGACATCATTTGCCGTCTTTTGAACTCTGAATTGAAGAGCTAGATCACACGGCTGGCGCCCGTCCTCGGTGTTACTCCTTCAACACGCGCCCCATCCTATCATGACTCACACTCCTTCAAGGGAATTAGGAGAGGCACCACATTGGCCTGCTCCCGGTCATGCGCAGACATTTAAAATTTGATAAGTGACAGGTTGCATTGTGTTGCGAGATTTCAAAACAGAGAATTCTGAGGAAGGATGTTCAACACTGACAGGCGAATTATTTGAGTTAGCTTCTACACTAAAACATTGGTAGTGGCTCCCATAAAGGTCTCATCTGAGAAGTGACCTTATAGATGGCTTTTCTAAAAGAGAAGAAAAGTGCATTATATGTGAAATAATACAAAACTGCCCATCCATGTCGGTTGTTGGAGCTGTTC
>JAVQJZ010204398.1:0-12911 GCA_036025355.1 Leiopotherapon unicolor | reverse complement strand
TGGTTCATCATTCAGCAGAACATTTGAAGACATTGTCTTTGAATTTAGATAGTTAGCTTTCATTATTTTCTGACTTTCTGTAAACAACTAATCATTGATTGAGCCCTAATAGTGTGTTTGTGACATTTAAGGACCAAGAGAAGCTACATTCAGCTGCTGAAGTGATTCTAAGTTCATCCATCAATATTGTGAGCTGCAGCAGTAATGTGGACTTCAGAAATGCCTGTCTAAGCAGCATGAAGGTCATTTTTAAAATGTGTATGCAGATGTTTACATTTAGCTCTAGAATAAAAGATTCACATTCATTAATGATTTACAATTTTATGTTATATTTTAATCACCTGTTTCATACATTCAGGAATTTAGTGCAAGTATACATGTAGATAGTGTGACAACAGTCAGATGTACATCCATAATATATCTGTTTTTCAGGTGCATGACACCCATGAACTGTCAGCCTCCCTCCGTGAATCACTGAGGAGGGTGACATCATGGAAATTCAGTCACTGTGGCAGGTGCTATTCTGCTCGGGTGAGTAGGATGTTTGTTATTCGCTGATGTCAAACAGTCACTATAGCAGTTCTTCAGTGCGTTTAGACTTAGTACTTTAGTCCATAATATACTTACACATGATTACTTTCCCAGGTGGAAGAACATCCTGAGTGTAATGAGGCCGCCAGAGCAGAAATCTGAGAATGTCTGTGTTTGTATTAAAAGAGGTTTGTTCGTGTTGAAGGCTGTGGAAGCAGTTAACGCTGGAATTTCTATCTTTGCAATTGGTCATAGTATATGCTGTAAATGTGCCTGGTAATAGAAAGAGCTATTTAATTTAAATCATTTAAAATCCACTGTTTTAAGCTACACCTGATATTATAGATTTGATTCCAGATTAAAGATTCCAAAAGAGACACAAACAATTTATGACTTAGCTTTATTGATTTTCAGTATTTGTCACCTGAAATATATATATATATTTATACTGTAAATAAATTATTGTTGACACTGTGAGTTTGCATTATATTTTTGTAGTTCAGTGT
The DNA here is from genome assembly GCA_036025355.1 of Leiopotherapon unicolor. Classification (NCBI taxonomy): domain Eukaryota; kingdom Metazoa; phylum Chordata; class Actinopteri; order Centrarchiformes; family Terapontidae; genus Leiopotherapon; species Leiopotherapon unicolor. The sequence goes on along the minus strand of JAVQJZ010204398.1, from coordinate 11,874 downwards.
GAAACAAGGTGTGGCTGTGAAACAAGTTAAACTGGGATAACCAGACTGGTTGAACTGACGTTAAAAGCTAAATGAACACTTAGGGCCACTGGACGGCATTAGAGGCTTTTATTTTTTCGGCGCAGCCAACTTCCGCCTGTTACTGGTTATTATGGATGTGACGCAACTTCCGGCCGCCAACAGCGACAGCACTTTTTCGCGGCAAAATGAAACAGCGGTGATGATCGGATTTATTCAAACTTATTACAATTTATTGTTCAACGATTAAGCTCATTTCTGTTTCTGGTGCTTAGAGATTTAGTTGTTCAGCCAAGCGGGTCGCTGCTGTTGTTATGAAGTGAGAGCAGAGCTAAAGCTACTAGCTAAACATTGTTATAGTCACGTTACAAACATTATACATAAAAAACGATGGCGTCGGTGACCGGAGAGAGTCTGAAATCAGAGCTGGAGATGTTCGACATAGCCTGCCAAGATGACTCCGTCCTCGACAAAAGTAAGTTCATTTTAATGTGCACTGGATACTTGCCAAGAGTAGCTGTGAATAACTTTTAAATACTCAGCACTGGTGATGCATTGTCAGGGTTAGTATCTCTCTTTGTTTGTTTAGGTTGCTTATTTCCATTTTATGTTAAATTACGTTTGCCATGTAAGTCGTCTATAATGTTTTTGTGAGGGGGCTTTTTAACCGTATCAATGACTGCAGGTAAGCAAATCTGCCACATTCACATTACATTCGTCTTAGTGTGTGCTGTAAAGGGCAAATGAGTAAATTAAGAAAAAAGACCATAAAGGTATTAGAAAAATATGGCATTGTGAAGCATTTACTTCGCATTGTGTCACAGTGGTTTAACTCATCATCATCCAAATGTTTGAAAGATGTATGGGAATCTGCTGTAAATCTGTCTTAGGCCAATTTTTTTTAACCTTGATCACTCGTGTGTCTTCTGTGTGTCAGTGGTGGAGCAGTGTATCTGTAACAGGATGCAGGCAGATGTCATGGTGCTGGAGTGGGTGGCCTACAGCACCACAAAAAATGGATTAAGTCTCACCGTGGATGCCCTGGAGCAATTCGAACATGAGGTAACAGAAACATACTGACTGCTTATTTTATTTCATATTATTCTCAATCAAGTGGTTAAACTGATGTTTTGTTGTTTGTTATTGTTGTTTGTGTGAGAAGAAAGTGTCACACAGGTCACTGATATTCTATATTTAGCCATTTGTCAGTAAAAACCTCACAGTCTATGGTCAATATACTGTCTTTGATGTAAATTTTGTGCTTTACAGTGTGTTCATTTTCGTTGCAGGTGTTAAACAAGAAGAATAAATCCAAACACAACTCCAGGAAAGACGAAAGTCACAACAGAATCAGAGACATTCACATGCTACAGGACTTGTATCCTTTGCTGCAAACTCTCAAGCAGCTTCTCTGCAAGTGTCTGGTAATGCCGTTGTGTTAAAAGTCCTTAACAGTATTTATTTAGAATCAAAGCTGACGAAGAGGAGGAAAATCTACTGGACGCCTACTCTACTCCCGCTAAGGTACTTGAGCTGTCACTTGTGACTTGGGACTGTTTCTGTTGAGAGAAAGATAAATGAACTAGCTCGCTGGCTCCAGTGTGTCAGTCACTTGTATGCTCTACCTGACTGTCTGTGTGTGTGTGTGTGTGTGTGTGTGTGTGTGTGTGTGTGTGTGTGTGTGTAGGGCTCTCAGAAGCGAGCACTGACCACTCCTGAAAACCCTCGATCTAAAAGAAGTGTTGCTCTGCGAGCCAGTCCAGGTCTGCTGCTGTCTCCTGCCAGCTTTTCTCCCAGGTACACTGCAACAAATAAACTGCCAGAAAGCTGCTGGAAAACAGCCCAGTCCTCATTTTGATGTCAATCAAGAGTTGTTAATCTCCACTAGACTTTAGATCACTTTCTAAGATTATTTTTCTTTCATTTATAGCAAAAGTAAAGTTTATATCTCATATAAAACAAGTTACAAATTCAACGGAAAAAGTGAAGGTCTTTTTAAGGCACTGACAACAACAGAACATTTTAAATCACAAGATTAAACCACTTGATACCACTTGTTACCTGACTCTGCCCTTTCTCGGGTCTCTTTGGAAGTGCGACACCGTCACAGAAGTACAGCCAGCGAGGCGGAAAAGGGGAGGTGGTGGTGACGTTCGGGGCTGTGCAGGGCACCCGATGGGCCGGCAAGAAGACCCCTGGCGAAGGTGTCCAGCTGGAGCTGCTGGAGGGGCCCGAAGACTCCCTCCGCTGCAGCTACAAGTATATGTTCCAGAGGCTACGCGACATTCGAAATGGTAAAAGAGCCCGTGTAAGAAAGAGTGTCCTGTGTTTTCCAACTGCATTTTTTTTTACAACACTGACATTCACATGTTCTTCTTAAATTATAAATCAAACTGCTTTCCCTCAGAGTGTTGACAGGAAAGATATGGAAGTAATCGTACAGCCTGGTAAATAAAAGCAGTGCGTTTGAGTGTGTGATTGCACATTGTTTGGAGTTGATTTGTGTGTGTGTTTTCCTCAGTGCTGACAGAGAAGATAGAGGAGCTCGGTGAAGGCCTCAGGTCCCACTTCAACATCGAAGAGTTCTCCCCCGTCTCTCTGCCCGCACAGGTACACATCTGTCACTGCTCTGGAGAACCTGTAAAACCATAGAAACATTTGGAAACTGTATGAATGTCTTAAAGTTTAATATTTTACTAAGGCAGTTTTATTCTGAGGAAGCTGATAGATTTTCAAACTTTGAACACTAAGCCAACAAATCAGGCTGCAGTTGGTCTTACTGAAAAATGTGAGAGCTGTTTAGTGCGAAATTTGTACATTTGAATCTGTTATTGGATATAATGAAACTGAAGTTACAGGAAAATAAAAGAAAAATATGTAAATGTATTTGTATAATGAAGTATTTGCTGACTGCTGAGTCTAATGTGTTTATACCTCTGGACTTACAGGACAGCATAACAGTGTTGGGTCAGGTCTGCTGTGACAGTAATGGCAAACTGAACGCCCAGTCGGTTCTTCTGGAGGCCGGACCAGAGCAAGGTGGCCAGCAAGTACCTGTCGACCTATCAGAGCTAAAGGAGTACTCACTGTTTCCCGGTCAGGTGAGCAGGGGGAAACTTCACATGTTGGCAAATGAATTGAGTTTAGTGAATGGCCAGCGGTGGTCTCTCCTTTTCCTGCGCACTGAGGTGTGTGTGCAGCAGGTTACACAGCCACCAAGAGCAACAGAGCAAGCCAAGGACCTGGGCAGGAGGCTCACCCAGCGTCTGACCGAGAACTCTGACATCCCTTCAGCAATCCCCACAAAAGAATAATGTGTAATAAACTACTCTTCTTGGCAGTACAAATTCATTTCCTCACCAACTCTATTTCTCCAGGTGGTGGTGATGGAGGGAATGAACACAACAGGGAGAAAACTGATGGCTTCCAAACTTTATGAGGTCAGCAACAACTTACTTAGGCTTTCTAAGTGCACAATGAGTCTAAAATGACGCCTTTACAAAGCAACATGAATTCAAAATATTGTTTCAAAATGCCAAGTAAATAGTTCAGAATTACAACTTTTAGGGCTGGTTCTGTTTGTATTTCGTCTGTTAACAGTCTCGTCTTTTTTTGTGTTTTTTTAAGGGAGCACCTCTTCCTTTCTACACGTCTGAGGTGAAAATGGAGACAGATGAAGGTGAGGAATGTTGTTTGTTGAGTCACCGCAGCCTGCTCGTGTCAAAGTTAGTTTGCTCATCGTCATCTCATGTGGTTGCAGAGCCATTGAACATACTGGTGGCATGCGGACCATACACTCCCTCTGACAGCCTGACCTTTGACCCTCTCCTGGACCTAATCAGTGTGATTGTCAGGGATCGTCCCGATGTCTGCCTGCTGGTATAGTAGATTTGTTTTTATTTCTTTATCACAATCAGTAGTTCTTCCCATTGTCAGCTTTGTTTGATTTGTATTTTTAATTCTCCCTCCTCCTCTCCAGCTGGGGCCGTTTGTGGATTCCAAACATGAACAAATTGAGGTAAGATTAAATTTGACATACTCAGTTTTTGTTATTTCTCCCAAAATACTCACTTTTACTAGATTTTATGCATTGCAATATTTTTATATGACCATCTCTGATGTCTCAAATAGAAAGCCCAGGTGACCGAGTCGTTTGAGGCCATTTTCTCCAGATGTATCGAAAGCATCGTGGACGGCACCAAAAGGTAACTCTTACTGTATATCTACCCTGTTATGATTCCACTAGTTAATGTCTTGAGGATCTGTTAAAGAGCTTTTGTGGGGGGTTTTTTCCCCCAGTGTTGGCTGTCATCTGGTGTTCGTGCCCTCTCAGAGAGACATCCACCATCATTTCATTTACCCACAGCCTCCCTTCACCCTGCCAAACCTCAGCAAGGACCAGGCCCAGGTCAGCAATATTCAGACAGAGAATCTGAAGGAACTGATCTGTTTGGTCATTGACAAATACACAATTGCGCGTGATTTAAAAAAAAAATGTTTTTTTCCTCCTCACACACTCTGTAGCGCATCACCCTGGTCCCTGACCCCTGTACTCTGCTGATCGACGGCGTGACCTTTGGCTTGACATCCACTGACATCCTGTTCCACATGGGCGCAGAGGAGATCAGCTGGTGAGGGAGATTGTGCAGAAAGGGACATTTCAAGAGGAACGCATGTCAATAAACTAAATGTTTCTTGGGGTGTGCAAACACCAACAAACCTCCTCTCAGACTTAAGTCGAAATACAAGAAGGAGCACTTGCATAGCAGTGATTGTAAATTTAAATTAATGCCATTCTCATACAGTGTTGTGGTGAAATTGAAAATGTGTTGTGTTGCAGTGGCACTGGAACAGACAGATTTTCTCGCATTCTGAAGCACATGCTGACCCAGAGGAGGTAGGAGCCCTAAAAAAGTTGTCTGGTTCTTCCTGCTTTGAAGATTGCCCAACATTGATGACCCCCACGTGTTTTTTATTTCCAGTTACTACCCGCTGTACCCGCCCGTGGAGGATGTGAACATGGATTATGAGAAGTTCCAAAACTTTGGCCAGATGCCGCTCACCCCTGACCTTCTCATCATTCCCTCGGAGCTGCGCTACTTTGTGAAGGTACAGACTTACAACTGCAACCACTGCACCAAGTCCAATTATTGATGATGCAACAGTAACTGTACGCATAGTCAGAGTTTAAAACAACTTTTTACAAAATTTTGACTAATCTGATTTAACTGGAAAAATTTAACATGATTGTCAAAAATAATACTTAAAAAAATTGGGGGTTTTTTGAAAATTTAATTGAAGGTAAAAATAATTTAAGATGAACATTTTGATTATTTGCACCATTATTTATTGATTAATGGGACACATGTTTACACAATCTGTCTTTAAAATCTCACTCCTTTCTCAGGATGTGGTTGGCTGCGTCTGCATCAATCCTGGACGGCTGACCAAAGGCCAGGTGGGCGGGACCTACAGCAGGCTGCTTGTTCAGCGCAGCGACGCATCAGAGGACGGCAAGAGAGTCAGCCCCTGTTTGGCTGCTCAGGTGGTGAAAATCTAAAAGGACTTGAGACTCAATGCTGATTGACCGGGACCAGTTTGATAGCAGCTTTGAACGCAACATCCTCAGACGCAGACACGATGATGTAAAATATGTTTAAAAAAAATTCACTTTACTGTTGAAACCAGTTTATTTTTATACAACTTACATGTTCAGAGTGTAATATACTCTGGTGTCACTAATGTAGTGGGATATGAATCACTCAGATACAACATCAATAACAACCTCTTTTCAATAAATTATTGGCACCCTTTCTGCTGTTTTTGATACTGTTTTCTTACAACTGCACAGCTGCTGTTTGCCAGATCTTCATGTCTGTTTCTGACTGGAGGAGAGAAACACCTGCTTAAAGATCCTATTTCCTTTATAGTTCAATTTGTGATCCAAAAATTGTTTCATATGTATGTAATGCAATTCAGTGTAGTCAAGTTTTCTTATTTTTGGATGTAATTTATGCAACATTTAAATATCCGCCTCCTACAGGTTATTCTAAATAAACCAAATTCCGGGCGACTTAGAGAAGATTTGGTCCTTTCATTCTCTGGATTTGGCAAACAAATTAATCATAAAAGTGGTCAAACTCATCAGAGTCGCTTGCGTGATCTGACTTTGCCGATTTGTCCACTTGGAAAATCTCCATTTTGTCACAAAGTGCTGGAAAAGAAATTGAACATAGATCAGAGTCAACATCCTGTTTATGTTTTTGTATATTTAGTCCATCTTGTGATTGTTAATCTATTAATGAAACTACCTTTTTGTTTCTCATCAGATCTCAGCTCCTTTTCTCTGAAAATTAAATATTTTTTAAATGTGAGAGGCTTTTCATGATGTTGTTTTCACCATCAGAGCTGTAAAAAGAAAATAGTACTCACTCTTTTTTCTGTGGTTGTACTTGTGGTGCGAGTAGATGTTCGACATCTTCATCACTGAGCTCGTCTGAGTTGTCAGAGGATCCTGTTTTACTCCCCTTCTCCTCCTCCTCGTCATCATCTCCATCCTCAGCTTCACTTGCCTCTTCAGGGATCACTTGTATCTTTTTAGATCTAGAAACGACAGAATGCAGAGTTCATGTTGGTATTTGTGAGTTCAGTCATCTTAATGTTTAGTTATCTTACTTGTTCTGTGGTAAGATGATGCTGTCATCTGAATCTCTTTCCTCCTCTTGTTCTCCTGCTTTGTCACTCTCCTTTTTTTCCTCCAATGCTACATCCTCTTCTTCCTCTGACTCTCCGTCCTTTTCCATTTTGTCCTGGCCTCCTTCGCTCTCGTCCTCATCCTCCTCTTCATCCTGAGAAGATGAGGAGCCCTGTTTGTCCTGAACATCCTCATTCATCATCTCATCAGATTTTTTCTCCTGATTGCCATTTTCCTCCAACTCCTCCTCTGCTCCTGTGCCTTCTTCCTCGGTTGAAGTCTTTCTCTCAGAAACCTCATCAGCATCATCATCATCCTCCTCCTCGTCCACATCTCTCTCCTGTTGCTCCTCATCTGACTGGCTGTCCTCTTTTTCTTCAGCGTCACCCTCTTCTTCCCTACCTCCATCTCCCAGATCTTCCTCAAGCTTCTCCTCTTCCTCATCTTTTTCTCGTGCACTGCTTCCATCAGAGCTGCTTCTCTCCTGCCTTTCTGTTTCATCACCAGCTCTATTTTCAATCTTTATACTAACACTTCCCGACTCCTCTCTACAGCTCTCTGATTCGTCATCAGGACTTTGATCCCCAGGTTTCTCGCTCCTGGATCCTTCAGCTGGACTCCCCAACTCCTCTGACTGACTCTCATCTTTGTGACTCCCTGAGTCCTCCTCTTCGCTCCCGGTCCTTTCCTTCACCACCTTCTCAGCCCCCGGTGATCCAGCTTGAAGCCCCCCGCTTCTTCTCATCCGCCTACTCGTACTGGTTCTGCTTTTCTCCAGTGAGGCGTCACTTTCGGAGCCTCCGGCCACTGTAACTGCAGCCGTGATGATGGCACTGGAAGATGATCTAACAGAAAAATGGTTTAAAAAAAAAAGAAATTTGTACAGAATAAGGAATGGCAGAGAGAACCTACATCAGTGGTTCCCAACCTGTGGGGTGGGGTCAGGGTCAAGGACATTGAATTATTATTATTAATATTTTGACTTTCCTCCAACATTTACTTTTCTTTTATTGTGAAATGCTAGCACCAGCTCTTCAGGTCTGTAGTTGTTCTGGTTTGGACCTGCTTGTTGTGCTTGTTTGATTTTGGTATATTGTGATGTCACTGTTACATCATGTGTATTGTGTGTAGTCTGGACCTGCAGAGATCCACACCCACACACAGATGTGACTCTGAAATGAAAGGAAACTGCTCACAATTTAGACTCTCAACCTGTCACAAGTGGTCGCAGGAAGAGGATGCTTAGTTGTATGGTTGAGAATCATTCACATAGATCATATCTAAGAAAGGAAGTAGGTAAGTAAACTGGTTACACTGGGTTATTTTTCTGGGAGGTAGAATTTGCATTGACATAGACAAGCATGGTTGGAACAGAAGGAATCTGTCACGTCTTACTCCTGAGAGCTGCATCTGTCTCGGTCTGAGGAGGTACGCCGTGATCTCCCTTTCTTCTCCCTCTTCTTCCTCCTCTCTGTGCTGGCCTGACTGGACTCCCTGCTGCTCTCACCGCTCTCTGCAGGCCAGCTGGATAGACGAACTAGCAGAAGCAAAAGGGGAAAGGCCATATAAAAACGCTGAGGTAAGACATGCTGAAGTTCTCGTCATATTTTCTTCTCCCACCTGGTTTGATGTCCAGCTCCTGAGATAAACGGCTGCTCCTGCTCCCAACACCCCTCTCTCTCCTGGAGCTCGGGGCTGTGTCGGGCTCCTCCCCGACGACCTGCTCCTCTAGAGGAGGCTCCTCCCTGCCGAGCTGACCCCACAGAGCCTCTGAGCCTGAGGGGATCCCCGCTGCACCTCCAGTCCAGGACCGGGGGCAGTCGGCCTGCGGCGAAGCCCAGCTCGGTGGATTCTGCCTGGACCAGGGATGATGATGACCGAGAGTGGAGGCGAGAGGGTGGAGCTGGAGTAGGTGAGGAGGAGGGATGATGGGTGGTGGGAGGTAAGATGAGGGGACATGAGGCTGATAAGGGACTGTGAAGGGAAATCTAGCTGTTTGGGGTTGAGGGTGGGTCTGCCAGGGAGGCTGCATGTAGGGGACGTGTGAGGAGTCATCTTGGTTATAGTCTAAACAGCTGTTTTGGCTGTAGTGCTTCTGAGGCTTCGCAGTAAGGCCTGAGGACAAAGATACATATTGGATTGAAAGTTTGTTTGTGTGCATGATTATAAAACAAAAGACCTGATGTGTGATTCTTCAAATAAAACCATTCACAAACCTTGTGAATGTGAAGGCTGATCTGCTGAGGATTTTGTCGCTCGCTCATCTGCATTCTTCAAATATGACCTCAAATACTCGTCCATCCTCTGTTGAACAAACAGTCTTTTTTCACACTAATAGAGCTGTGTGGCATGCAGCAGAGGATGTTCTTTTCAGACATGTTTTAGAGACAGAGACAACATGGCTGCTCTTTACATGAGGTGAGGTAGAAACTGTTACAATTAAGATTCATGCATACTGTGAATTGCTTCCTCTGAGCCGCCTTAGTTTTCTCCCTGAGTTGCTGCTGCCATCGGGGGGTGCTCTCCTCCAGGTACCGTTCATACTCCATCTGAAGGGGAGAAGTGTTTATTTGTTACGACCAACATAGTACTCCCTAAATTCCAACTGAGTGTGTGTGTTTCTTTTGTGTTTTTGCACCCGAATGGTCTTCATAGTAGCAGCGAGAGTTAACATCTCTCTCAATGTGTCCTGAGCTTCTCCAAACTGCTGCAGCAGCTGTTTGTTGTGTTGTTGGGCTGCAAGCTCTCTCTCCTTCAGCTCCTGCCAGCGCCGCTGCAGATGCATTGCCTTGCTGCAGGAAACACACACACACACACACACACACACAAACAGAGTCAGAGATTCAAAACGTTTACACAAACATACACAATGATGCACATTGCGTCTGTGTACTTACAGATGTTGATGAGTTGAAAAGTCTGTTTGCAACAGCAGTGGCCTGTTGACACTGTGAGAAAGAGGAGGTTAATATTGTTGTATTTATCATGGTAACACATGATTGAGTTTACTACAGTAAATCAGACTCTATCAATGTAGTATATTATTGAATATTAGTGTAACATTTTAGGAATATTACATATGATATAGTTTCTAGATAAAATTCAGTAAACCTCATTGAGACTACACTATGTGCTTCCTCTTTAGTTTTGCCACAATATATACGTCCAGTTGGAGGAAGAATAATAGTTATATTTACTGTATGCATTTTGAAGAAAAAAAGTCAACAACTTCTCCGAGACTCCATGACAGCATTGAAAAATCTTACCTCTTTTTTAGACCATGCTGTGTTTGTTTGGTGAAAGTGTTTCTTTCTGTGCCAGTCAGATGTCCAAGAGACAGAAGATTCTCCTGTGGTGCAGCCATGACTGCAGGCGTTCAGCGGATGCAGAGATTATCAGGGATTAAGGTCTCTGCTTTGGGGGAGGGAGGGACCAGAGACATGCTGCCAATCCATGCATGGGTGTGGTAATGAGGTTAAAAAGTAACGCATGCTTTTTTTAAATGCCTCACAGGTCACCAAGTTATTGAAACATGAAAATTGTTAATTTGCCACTTTATTGTAACATATACAGTATATATAAAAAAACAACATTTCTAATAAAACACAAATGAGCCACCTCAACTGTATAACTGAGCCTTCTATGATGACATTTAGGAAATTACACATCTCAGTGGCTTGGTGTTGGAAATTACACAAGTTACACAAGAAGGTCACTTTAACAGCAAAACCTATCAGGCCAACATGGTGCAGAGAACTAGAGAGGTCCTGGAGAGTCCCAGCACTGTGTATTTTTCATCCTTATCTACCTACATCTGATTACCTGGATCAATAAACAGCAGGCGTGGATAGTGCTGAGGGGAGATGGAAAATTCAGAGGCTTTTAAGAAGCAGACATGAAAGAAAACACGTTCAAATAAAACCACTAAGTTTATTTAGACACACGATGGTCTGCAGATGAATGCAAGTTAGTTGGAGGTTATCAAATACTAAGATGTAACTGATAATCCACCAGTCTGAACCACAATACAATCTACTTTGGTTTTTCTGTATTTTACAAGTTCACAGGTGTAGTCACAAGCGGAAATACAGTATGTTGTTGCACTCCGGTTGTATTTTCATGTAACGCTGGTTGACAGAAACCCGAGTCCGTCCATTCACAGAAACCGTGTCCAGAAAAGGGCGTTAAAGCGGCTAACAGCGGCACATTTAAACTCTTTGGTCGCATTAATTTATCCGGAAGACATTTCAGGTATTATCGGTGTAATGATGCTCGTTTAGCCGCAGAGAGAGTCACCGGAGCCGTTTACAAGCTATCCGACAGTCCGCACCGTGCGTCGGTCAAACCGGTCCTCCCCACCGCGCAGGCAGGAAACATGGCGAGCCTCGCCAGCAAAGTGTTTTGTCGGGTGGAGAAGCTTTGTCAGCATCTCCCGGTGTTCCTCAACACCTTCCTGGTCTTCTCCATCACCGGGGAGGTGAGCTACCTGGTGCTGGTCGAGGCTCCGCTGGAGGCGGACCAGAAGAAGACGGAGTGGTCCGGCTGGTGGAAGGCGCTGCACCTGCTGGCTCAGTACTTCATGCTGGGGAACATCTGCTGGAACAGCCTGCTCTTCTTCAGGACCAACCCGAGCATCAAGGGGGTCTTCCTGGGAGGGGAGGGCGTGGGCCAGGGCTGGAGGTGAGCACGGGGTCGCTGCAGATGAGGAAGTGAAGGGATGTGAATCAGAACCTGTGATACAGCTTTGATTTGTGGATGTGTTGTGGTACTGTGCGGCCAAAAGTCTGTGGACACCCCTCTCCACACACTTTGGAGTACTTTTTGTTAGTTTCTTCAAGGCTTGGATACAGTTAACACTAAACCAGGCCATAAAATGATTTACTGGCCTGCCCAGACCTCAGCCCCACCCAGGTCTGGATCGAGGCCGGCGCTTCCTGAGATCAGATTTTGTTAAAAGCCTTCTGTAGAAGCCCAGCACACATACATTCATCATACCTAGGACCCTGAAAGATGTGCCATCTATGTTTCTACTGGTTTATTTTTTTTAGCTTTTAGAGATTTTTTAAAGTTTTTTTTTTTAAAGAGAAATCACTCATCAACCATTTAAAATGTTATAATTTTAAGTGCTGAAACTGGACAAAACAGAGAATTGTGAATACTAG
>JAVQJZ010204325.1:0-10151 GCA_036025355.1 Leiopotherapon unicolor | reverse complement strand
GAAAGAGAAGGGGAGAGGTGAAGTGAGATTCCACTTTGTATTTCACATTAAATGGAGTTTTCTGGGTGTTATTTCCGGTATTTCATTTTCTTTATGTCTTTGCATTCATGGATTTGCTTATTCACAACGGCCTCAGTGTGTATTGAACATGATCACATTGTGTGTTTTTGGACTACACTTAGAGCCTTTAGTTTTATAATAAAAGTACAGCATAAAATGTAAATACAGATAAACAGTGCATACTTTCACCCACTTTCTCCTACAAAGCATTTATGGTGTAACATTGATTTGTACATGTGAAAAGTGATGGATACAGTCATGTGCAAGATAGAGGGGTGAAGAGGTCAAGCCCTGCATGTTTCCACACCCCCGTATATCTGACCAATCGTCATGTCAGATGCACCGCCTCAATTCTGATGTTGGAAAGGGATTTTAGATGATCTGTATTCATTGTAAGAGGCCTTACACTAACACCAAAAATATGGTATGAAGGTATGAATCTTAAGCACAGAAATGAAAAATGCTTGCATCTCTATTGTCTCTATTTTTGCTTTTTAATAATCATTTTAATAAAACATCCCTAATATATGTTATATTTATTTTGTTCTTGCCAGTCGACCCCATCAAAAAAAAAAAAGAAAACTCCTGAAAAAAAGAACAACTTCTGTAAGCAGAGAAAACATCTTCAGGTTCCGTAATGGTTCAAATTACATCAAACAAGGTGAGCCACTGCAGGCCTCGCTCGTTATTTCTGTATAATAGTATTCTCTACAGGATTGGGAAAGCCCTGTCTGCTTCCGAGTAAATTTCCACCCTACCATAACTTTATCTGTGGGCGTGTGCCCAAAGTCACATGTTTTTCAGTGTTTCACATTTGACCGTTTTTTTTTTTCATTTAACTTTGAAATACTTTCAATGAAAATGAGTTCTGACTTTCCCTCGATCAAACTTCTGCATTCAGTTTGCAGAACTTCGAGCCTAAATGTTAGTTTTGTGGAACAAATAACTCACCAGGAACAAAATATATAAAGAAGAATCTATGAAAATATGTGCACTTCTAAAAATATGTTTCATGGTTTCATTTTGGTTTAATTGGATTTCTTTTTTCATTTTTTACATGAAGTGTAATGGTTATTGTAATGATTATTACATCACGCTGTCAGCCTGGTAAATGGGATGTCACAGTGAAATCACAGTTTCACGTCTATATATAACGTCCCCTTTGTAAGTGCTTACCAAGAGGTTTCAGAGGACTTCTGCATAAGCCTGAAATCTTCCACTGCACTACCTCATTTTACCGTTAAAACTGCACAGCCGATGTTTTGTAATGTACATTTTAATGTGCTATGCAAACACCTTTAAAATTGTATAGAGTTATACCCCTGTTGCATATTAGATAATGTTTGTACTGTTTTCTTTTCTTTTGCCTTCTCCAATTTTAACTTTCTTCTTTTTTTAACTTTCAAGAATGTATTTTCTTTAGATGGAAATCAAAGTATTGTGTTGTGATGGTGCATACTTTTTCTCTTGCAGAAGAAAAACCTTTGGATCTTGAATCTAGCAAGTTCTCCAACTCTTAGTGCCTCATTAAGATTAAGGGGAGCTGGAGGCATAAACCAACTGGAGCCTAATTAGATTGATCAAGCTGCAGGACATCGGGTACAAACACTGTATATGGAAAGATAAGTGAGCATGAAAAATACAGAAGTCTTAAAGTCTGACTGCTTAAGCTGCTAGTCTTCAGGCAAACATATGATGTCACAATTATAATTAGTCATCCAAAGAATCGCTTCAAATCAGAAAGTCAAATACACCAAGTAATTTAATCAGTATGTGTCAAATGTGTGTGTGTGTGGGCTCATTGTTCACAGCAGCAGCATCTCTGTCATCACCTCCAACTCAAATCTTTGCAGTCAGCATCAGCTCCGGCTCATTGGACGCTGCTTACAGCTTAACCTGTTTTGCGCTGTGGGTTTTTCAGCTCGTAAAAACAAACACAAAGATGGAGCTGAAGTCCTGGAGGGCGAATGCTCTCAGACATCGTGACCTGCACAGCTGAAAACATGTACTGCCTAATTAAATGATTTGGAGATTAACATTTCCATGACTTGCAGACTTGATACTTATCCATCAATGAAAACACGCGGTAATAATTACAGAGGAAAACACTTGATGAATTCAGCAATCAGGCCGCAAAAGGATAAAGAATATGCAAAGACATGGAGGATGTTTTGTTTTCTCCCTCACACATACCGCTATCCGTACCCTCGGGGTGAGTTACTTCATGGAGCTGAACCTCAAAAAGTATTATAGTGTTGGCTGCGTATTTGAAATACAATCACTCGCTCACACAACAATACGCACAACACACACACACACACACAGTGTTGACCTTTTACATAATCAAATAAGCATCGACACTAGTCTCTAAAGATTTGATTTTTTACTTCATATTCAAGTCTCTGTCACCAGAAACATTATGCTTTTAATTAGGAGGTGAAAGAGTCAGACAAAAACAGCCCAAATTCCCTTGGCTGCGTGTTTTTCGGATTTCAGTTCAACACAGACTGTCGTGATAATCCCGCCACCTTCCCGTCAGTTATGAGAGGGTTATGATGCGGTGCATAACTTTTTACTGATGCTTTTCCTGACTTTTCCTGAAAATTGCAATACTCATTGTTCACGGTCAAATCGGCAAGCCAGTGCTGATGCTTTCACTGACAGAAAGCAAGCCAGCAGCTGATATGTGACACCTCATTCATTTCTTAGGGAGTGGACAGGAGCCTGGTATTCCCTTGGTTATAACTGGAAGAGGAAATGATGCTTGCCAGACCAAGTCTATCCATCTTTTGGTGAGACAGCTCCAAAACGTACGCACACACACTCACGCAGGCATCATATTACCAATCATACTTGCATACTCTGTAAATTTGATTCATTGCGTATGGATATAATTAATATTCAGTCTTGAATGTAGTCTTATCAGGGGTAGTTACTGTAAGTGATTAGTGTGACTCCTCATAACCGTATTTCCAGTGACTAGTATGCAAACAAACGCCCCAAAAAACTCTTGAATCTTTCTTCCAGGACACACCAGCATGCTGACAGATCTAAAACAGGCATTTTCAATATTATGTAATGTGTTTTCATGGTTAAGCTATAATGATTGTGTGTGGCCGATAGTTTGACCTTTTTACCTTCCCAGTGTAACAGGTCCAAGTTGTCTGGAACAAGAAATTACAATTACCTATTTTGACCCATCTGTCCACGCCGTTTCTCCATCCACGCCATCGCTCATCTATTTGAATATAGCATCATCAGTCCCATCATCCTTTTGTCCACATTATTTTCAATCAGTATCCTTCTTAGGTTTCCACTCACCCCTTCATCCAGTCATAAATCCATTAATCTCTCAGCTGATCTTCCATTTCTCATTCATCCCTGTATCATTCTATTAATAAATGAATGAATCTATTCACCCATCTATTATTTATACATATTATTTATACATCCATGTTTTCATACATCTATCCATCCACACATTCGTCCCCTCCCAAAATTTTCTATTTGTCATTTGTCATTAGTCCATCCATCCTGCCACCCGTTTTACATCAATCCATCCATCTATCTGTTTAATCTATCCATCAATTTATTTATCCACCCATTCACACAGCCGTCTATTCATTCATTCATCCAACTATCAAACCATTCAGCCACCCACCTGACTTGACTTCAAGTATCCATTTCACCTGGCCTGTATGTTTGGTCTGTGTGAAACCTGAGTCACCACACCTAGCTACTCTTTGTTTAACAACATAAACACGCAGCCAGACGTCAAGTTCAGCAGCTTCTTCTGTGAACTGATGCCTCGCTGCAGTTATAGTCAACTGCTTATGTATCATAATAAGAACGTGTGTAAATTCACCAAATGTTACGATCTCTGTGTCTCGGATGTTCGGACACAAATCTACCTGTTTGGGGGAGAATTGGAGAATAAGTCTGCGCTTGTTTTGAGCCTGCTGTTTATTTAAAGGTGCCCTTCTGGTTTGTTTTACACAGGGTGCGACTGTAAACACCCCGCGTGCCATCCGCATCTGAGAGTGCCTTGTTGTAGTTAAAAGTAGACGTGGAGTTTTGTTTGGCAGGCAGGGCGTGAGGGCCGGGGAGATGCAGTGAAAGTGAGAGCAAAATTAAAAGCAAATATCTGGATGTCTCTGTTCAGCGATATCACAGTGGTCCATGCCAGCAAACTACCACCCACCACCAGCTGTGCAAGTCTGCATCTACACTTTCATTTACAGAGCGTGAAAACAAGCAGAAACCTGATCTCCATTACTGCATCCACAAGTGAACGCTGGCACAATGCTGTTATCATTATGGTCTGTCAATTACACAAACAGCAGCAGGAAGCGGAGTTACTATGAGTAGAAAGTGAACAATAAAATGTAATTAACATGCAGCAGTTGGTGATCAGAGCTATTTTCTTTGGTCATGATGAGTTTATCAGCGCTGCATCTTGTTTTAGGTGTCATGAAAAGAAACCATTAGGGTGCACAGCCATGGCTCCTCAGGACCTTCATTATTACATCCTGTGGAAATGGCGATGTGCCCATTACGTCTGTTTGTGTCATTTTATGTCCATCAACCAACGCATCACGGCCGCAGTTTACCGTAGAGACACATTCTTGGAACAAAATGGCACGTTAAACTGTACCAATAGGTACAAAAAAGGTAGGAAAATAATGGTGGTATAATCTTGAAGGGGTGAGTTGCAGCTGCTGTAACAGACAACGGAAATCAAGCAGTCTGCTCATGCCTACGCAGTCCTGAGCAGAGGTCTAATCGGGAACAGGAAGGAGAGACACCTGTGTAGGAGAGCCATGGTCGCATCGGGCTTTTACCATCGCTGCCTGCAGGAAGGGTTTATCAAGATATGCAAATGCTTTTAAATGAGGTCAAAATCTAAACAAAGCAACCAAAGCTGGGGGCTGTAAGTGTAGCATTTTCCTGAATCAATCAGATCCATTAAAACAAGCTTGTGGTGTTTTTTGACATCACACACACAAATGAACAAATGAGTGAGGTCACACTCCCTGAGGACCAAAGAGCTTAATTTGGGAAAATGGCACAGCTAAGCACCGAGCCTTCCGGCTCTTACAGGGATGGAAATAACAAAGTAAATTAGTTTAACTTGATTATTTCCAAGACATATGATGTGTTAATACAGGTAAGATTTCCAAACAAATCAAATCAGCTATCACAAATTACAAATACCAAAATGTTCCTTCCCAGTCTGTGTGCTTGTAGCTGAATAAAATCTAACACAATTGATATGATAATATGATCTGAAAAAGATTAGTCTGCATAATGAGGACTTTAACTTGCGTCCTACATGCATGTTTTGTTAAAATATTACAGCACTTGTACTTCTCTCACATTTTGAATACAATGGTTTTGCTTGCGAATGAGTCATTTTGTGTTCTTGTACCAGTACTTTTAACAAAGAATACCAGCGCTTCTTTCCCCTTCATGTCCTCGTTGTTGCAACACGTACGAGCACTAATTGTGTTTTCTGAGCGGCTTTCCTCTGGTTCCACTTTTGACACACTAAATTGTTTAAACATCTGACAGCACAATCAACATTCTCAACCCTCGAGGCCCGAATCAAAGCATGAAGTCTGAGCACACACACATTGTTGAGCAGATTTAGCCTCTTTCTCAGGTGTTTCACCAGAAATACTGCACAAATGCAACAGAGGATCCGGGAACGATGAATGATCCGTCCGGGCAGTGGGCGGCAAAACAAGCAACAAGCAGGGGAAACTTGCTCTCATGGCATTCGTGCTCCACCGAAGCTTCACCGTCTCCTCGCTCGAGCTGCACCAAAGGCTGCATGAAATGTAAACTGGCCGAGATTAAGGCTTTTCAAAACACCTTTTTAAAAGTGGAGTCACTGCCAAACCAAATACTTGCACAAAAGACTTATTGGATTACATTTTTTTCTGAGCTCTCATGAGGGACAAGCCAACATTGACCAAGTCCTTTGTGTGTCAGCACAGCTGAGCCCCCTCTGAGCCTTTTCCATCCATTGATGTGTTTCTTATCTATTTGTAAGTCCAAATTGGAGTATAGGCCCATTGTCGTTCAGCTTTTAAAGTGCAATCGTTGGAGGTTTTGTCTGCAAAATCAGATTATGCAGTGAGGTAACCTGTGGAGGAAAAGAAGGCAAACGCTCCCATTAATAACTAATCCTGATTGACATCCAGTAAAACAAGTTCACTTCCTCTACACTTTTTCTTTCTTTTTTTTTTTTTTAACCTTTTAAATTTAAATAACCTTTTGCATACTCTACTCTGGGTTTCTCTCTGCACCATGTGCGGTGGGAGGGACTTTCAGAGAGATCCGAAAGAAACTGGGAGGCGCACACAGAGAGAGAGAGAGAGAGAGAGAGAAAGAGAGAGGAGGGAAGCAGCGGAGGAGACGTGTGTCATCTGTCCGTGACTTCAGCGTCTGTTCGCCCACACCGGATCACACACCATCCAGGAGTCCGGATCGCACACACACACACACACACACACACACAAACAAGAGCAGAAGAAAGGAGTCACTTTTAAACTGTCGCCCAAGTGTCTCCGTTTTCTGGCAAAGCGGCTGAAGGGTGAGTGTTTTTAGTCACTGAAACTGTGACAGCTTTTCTTTCACACCGTTGTTCAGAGATTCAGTTGAGCGAGTGGAAAAAGGGAAAAAGAAGTAGAAGAAAACGAAGAAGAAAACCGTTTAAACATGATGTCACCCCGCAGGGAAGAGAGTTTGATGTGTCTTCTTAAGAACTAAGCATCTGTTGTCTTGTGTTGCATGTTTCACAGAAAGTGACTGCGAGAGAAGAGAAGAGAAGAGAAGAGAAGAGAAGAGAAGAGAAGAGAAGAGAAGTAGGAACAGATGATGTTTGAGGTCCCATTTGCATTATGGGACTTGCTGTACATCCCTGCCTTCTCTGTGGCCAGATGAAGGTGTTGAGAGGTCACGATTTCCTTTTGCCACCGAGCAGCCTGATTTCTTGTCAGTGAGCTCACCATGAACAGAAGCATGCTTTCAAACGAATCATGCCACAACGACAGCTGCAATGACACTCTCACCGTGGACGATCATGGCAAGCCGGCGACGAGCATCATCATGTTTCTGGCCGGCGTGGTGGGAAACCTGCTGGCTCTCTTCATCCTCGGGGTGCACCAGAAGGAGCATCGCTCCAGATCCTCGGTCTTCTGCATCCTGGTGACTGGCCTGGCCCTCACGGACCTGCTGGGCACCTGCCTGCTCAGCCCGCCAGTGTTCATCTGCTATGCCCGTAACTTGTCTTTAATAAGTCTGGGCGGTGAGGACCTGTGCAAGCTCTTCGGCTTCGCCATGAGTTTCTTTGGCCTGGCGCCGACGCTCATCCTGTGCGCCATGGCCGTGGAGCGCTGCCTGGCCATAAGCCACCCTTACTTTTACTCTGTACACATCCGCCGCAGCTTCGCCAAATTCACTCTTTTCTTTATTTACGTTTTTTCTTTGGCCTTCTGCCTCCTGCCGTACAGCGGCTACGGCAAATTCAGACAGTACTGTCCCGGGACGTGGTGCTTCATCGACATGGATGCGACAGGGGATGACAAGGCCAACCTGGTGCAGGCCTTCTCTCTGTCCTATTCTTCCCTCATGGCGCTCCTGATCTTGGCGGTGTTTGTGTGCAACGGTTCAGTGATCGTCAGTCTGTGCAAGATGCACAAGAGCCAGATGATGCGGCGCGGCTCTGTCGGGTCGACCGGGAGAAGGAGGAAGCTAAGCCTCGCCTGGTTCGGACAGGGGGAAGAGGAGATGGACCACCTGGTGCTGCTGGCGCTCATCACCGTCATCTTTGTGGTCTGCTCCTTGCCTCTCACAGTGAGTTCACATCTGACCTCTCCTCTGTGTGTCTGGGTGATTTGTGTCAGACTCTCTATATGAGTTTTGTAACCCATTTTGTGGTCTGTCAATTGCATTTTTGCACACTTTCTCTTTCAATCATGAGAAGTCAGAGCCCTGAATTTGGCTTATTTTACACAGAAAAAGGAGGAAAACGCTGACACCCTGATGTGTCATTTACATAGCTGTTGAAACATGAACCAAACCTCAGTGAGTTAGCAAGTGAAACAAAGTTTGTCCTGAAAGAGGAACAGAAAAAGGACTTTTTTTTAAGTGTTAAATAAATAAAAGAAGTCTTTGCGTGACCAGATGTACGCACAGTGTCAGCAGAGGGTCATTTCCACCATGCAGCGCATACATTTTAACATTAA
Organism: Leiopotherapon unicolor; assembly: GCA_036025355.1. NCBI lineage: Eukaryota > Metazoa > Chordata > Actinopteri > Centrarchiformes > Terapontidae > Leiopotherapon > Leiopotherapon unicolor. Next base: position 1,839 of record JAVQJZ010204325.1, on the reverse strand, counting down.
CAACCTCCGATGAGTCTACACTAATAAAATTAATTCCTTCCACTCATTCTGTAATCATTATGTACATAGAAAGCTCAGCTGGCATGACGACCGTTGGTGTTTTTGTTGCTGTGGTATGTGTTTGTGCGCAGTGTCGGAGTCTCCCTAACGGTTGTGCTTTGCTCTGCGTGCTCCACTAATAAAAGGTGTGCCTGAGAGTGCTGCCTTTGCCACACAAGGCATGCATGTCACTGTGTGTGTGTGTGTGTGTGTGTGTGTGTAGTGCTTTTGTCTACTTAGCTCCATATCTGTCCCCATTTGCGAGGAGTGTGCCAAACCTGACTACCCTGGAAGACTGGTCTGGCCCTGCCTTTCCCAGAGGGCAAAGCTCCTCTGGCAGGAGTTCATGGTTAACCAGCCTCCCATATGTGCCCTCTAAACATTAAGTCATGAGGAAAGTCAAGTTTGGGAAATAAAGAGCAGCTGGAGGAAGTGAATAATGTGAGTTATATTGTAAAGGCATCCTTGCTTTTATAGATTTATGTTGGCAGCTTTAACAGCGGTGGTCGGATGATCAAGTGGTTTACAGGAAACTGTAAAAGTGCTCTCACTCTTCATCAACTACTCATTGTCTGCATCTGGATGGTTTTTGTAATGCTTACCCTGAAGGTTTGACTAACCCACGGGGCACGCAGGGGTGTTTCTGCTCAGCATTGTGGCTGAGAGGGCTCCAGGGAATGAGCAGCGGTGACTACATGCATCAGTCAACACTTTGTGAGTAAGTTTTCTGGAAACTGAAACCCTTTCTAAAATGTACCTACACAGTTTCAGCCATATGCAGGCTATTTATGTTTCAGTTTCAAAATAAAATGACAAGATGTATTTCCCCTAATACCGAACTTTAAAAAAATGTTCTAAATGGCACAGTAAGTGGTCATTTTTATTCTGGAACTTCCATTGTCCTCTTCTAAAATATTTTTTTACAAACCTGAATTTTAGGTTTACGTTAATTTACGGCTCATCAGATAATCTAAAGTTAATTGAGCGATGAATCCATTAGTCTTTATATTTCAGATAAGACCCAGTTATTTAGCTTAATTATTCAAGAGCCATCGTGGAAGATGTGATTGTGTGTGTTTATGTGTGCTTGTTTTTGCTTGTGTGCATGTGCATCTTTGTGGTCATAACGGAAACTACTGACATGGTAGTGATGAAGCGTCTGAGCGTATCACAGAAGGCACGTTTCCAGACAGATGTTGACTGATGATTAACACAGGAGAGCTTGTCTGAAGCCCAAGACATTGCAGGGAAAGTGTTATTCTCTTTAGAGCAATGAAAGTATTGTAAAGTGCACAACAGTTGATGCTGATCTCAGCAGAGACATAGTACTAATTTTCTCAAGTGTGCATACACAAGTATACAAACTGCATTCAGCCATAATTTCACTGTGCCAACACAAAGCAAGTGCTACGGTTTCATGTTTCACTTTCATGTAACTGAATGTACTTTGGAGAAAGATGCTTTCAAGTGCTGCAGAATGGACTCAGGATGCAGTTTATCCTCATCAGCAGGAGCTGCACGCTGGTATATGTGAGTGAAATGGAAAGCAGGTGCTGGAAAAACCCTAACCTTAATCCTAACCCCTAACCCCTTATGAATCAAAAAAGTCTCAATTCTTTCAGCAATTTTTGCCCCACAGGCATGAACAATGATGCAGACTTGGTTTATCCAGATCAGGTTGCCAGATCTTTTACTTGCTTTTACATTCAGAAGAAACCAGCTATGAGCGAGATGATATGTTTTTTTTGTTGTTTATGTTTTTTGTTTTTCAGGAGGCAAAAATTCACATGTTGTGGTGGC
>JAVQJZ010204320.1:0-11120 GCA_036025355.1 Leiopotherapon unicolor | reverse complement strand
AGCAGGTGTGCTGATGAAAATAGGTGTGTAAGCACATTTGGTTTTAGCACTTTAATCCTCACCCGTATACTTTAGTGGCAGGCCTCATGCTTACTCATTGTTTTATTCTTTAGCAACGCTCGAGCTGATACGAAAACATGTGTTCCACTCATGCAGGTAAACCTGTTGTTCTTCTGCCTTCTCCTGTGACAGCCTGACACGCAAGGTAAGTGTCGTAGGAGGGGCATGTAATGAATTATGCCTTCAGCTGTGCAGGTTTAGGTTGCTGCCTCGGTCCTCGGTGTTCACTCGCTGCCGGGGAACTTGGATAACATGTGTGAGGGCGATGGGCCATGGGACTCCTGATAATATGAACTGGGCTGGACTCCTGCAGGTCAGTGAGTCAAAAGCAATGCGAGGTCTATCCACTCTGGTGGTGTCTAATTACGGTATCATTGTTTCTGATTTAGTGACTCTAGCTGGAATGTGTTTTTTTGTTTGCCTTTTAGTGCACAATTTTGAAAAACAGAGATGCTCTGAATGTGTGATAGACCACCCAGAGAGGCACTGAAGAGTTTTGGGGGGGTGTAAGAAAAAAAAATATCCATTCAGAGTCTCTCAAAGATGAAAAGAAAACCTGATCCAAAAAATGTGCATATGTTTCTGCAGTGTCTCAAATATTTTTGAGAGTTAAATATGTGCTTTGCCATTTCCTTTTATTTTGTGCGTGTTGTTGTTGTTGTGTGAGAGTAATTGGTTGGAGATAAGTGAGGGGCATTGCATTACCTTTATTGTGCGGTTGCCTGCTTTGAAAAGAGCTCACCGAGGCGTGAAGTTTAAACCTTATCACCACCAGGGAAAACTTCTATCCCTCTGTCAGTTTCAAGCGCAACAAAAAGACTGTCAAATCATAACTGGCATGTAAGAAACGCTCACAGTTTGTTTCTTCTCCCGTCAGAATCTGCTGGTTGCGGTCCATCTCCGGCATATCGTCTGTGGCTCTGTCTGGTTTTCTGTCCCAGAGGAGCAGCAGCCCGGGACTCTGGCTGGGTCACTTAGTAAACACTTTCCACCTCCATACCAGCTCCTGACCCAGGAGTATCTGTGGATGGACATAAACACGGGGAATTTCTACACCACTGAGCAAAAGATGGATCGCGAGGCCCTCTGCCCTGAGGAGACAAAAGCTGAGGAATGCATTATTCTGCACAATGCCATTGTGGGGCCCTCAGGAGACCTTATACAGTTTCCTGTGATCATAGAGGACATCAATGACAATGCACCTCATTTTGAAATCAACGAGACACACCTGAGGGTCTCTGAAGACGTGTCTGTGGGGACCAGTTTCTTATTGGATGACCTGGCTCAGGACAGGGATGCCGGACGTAACGGCGAGCTGCGTTACCACCTCGAAGATCCTGATGGAGTTTTCAGTTTGAAAGTCGAGGAAGACGAGCCTGTCATCATGCTGGTTGTGCGGACAGCTCTGGACAGGGAGACCCGGGATCTGTATCAGATGGCGCTGGTGGCCACCGACTGCGGCTCAGACCCTTTAAGCGCTACGGCAACTTTAATAGTCACAGTGACAGATGTTAACGACAACTGTCCAAACTTCAGCTCTGACAGCCCCCGCAGTGTCACCATCCCGGGAGACTCCCCGAAGAACACGCTGGTTGCTCAGGTCAGAGCCACAGACCCAGATTTGGGCCCGAATGCTGCCATCATTTACTCCCTCAGTCCCAAAGTCTCAGAGTGGGCCAAGAAGCTCTTTAGCCTCGACAGCCTCACTGGGCACATCAGACTAACGCAGGACCTCCAGAGTGACAAGTCCGAGGAGCTGCTGTTGAAAGTGTTAGCGAGCGGCCATCACTGCCCCCCAGCAGACACTCAGGTAACCGTATCTGTGCTCCCCAAGGCGAACCAGGAGCTGACGCTTAAGATCGGGTTCATAGCAGAGCATCAAAACCAGACTCTGGTGTTACCAGAGAACCAGCCCCCCACCGTCTTAGCTGTTTTAGAGCTTGAGGGTGACGGCAGCTTTAAAGGCTCATCTCTTGCCATCGAGAGTGAGTTTCCTTTCACTTTGAGTCCACAGAATGGCAAATATCTGCTTTCCACATCAAAGCCCCTCGACTATGAAACGAAAAGTGAACATCGCATTTCTGTGATAGTGCATCAAAGATCAGCAGAAGGGGACGTGATAGTTCCTTCCAGCCGTGTGATCAGGGTGATGGTGGCAGATGTCAATGATAATGCTCCACATTTCCTCCATTCTCACTATCAGCTGGAGGTGGAGGAAAACATCCAGCAAGAGATGTCACTGCTGCGGGTCTCAGCTTCAGACGCAGACAGCGGGGACAACGGCAAGGTGACTTACAGGCTGGACAAACACACGTCTGCCTTGTTTAACATTGACCCTGTAACAGGTGAACTATCTGTTTCAGTGTCTCTGGATAGAGAACAGCAGGATGTGCACACGCTCACTGTGTTTGCACGAGACAGTGGCTCTCCACCCTTGGAGTCAGTGGCCACAGTATCCATTCGTGTTCTGGACCAGAATGACAATGCACCTGTTTTTCAAACCCCTCACTTCATCTTTTTCATTCCCGAGAATGTACCCTCGTTCACTCAGGTGGGGAAAATAGGGGTGACGGACTCAGACGAAGGGGAGAATGGTAAGACAGATTTGCATGTTGTTAACGGCAGTGGACCTTTTGTTGTGGATAACACTCAGGGGACACTTCGCACAACCACCAACTTGGACCGCGAGGCGGAGGACCGCTATGAACTCTACCTGCTGGCCATCGATCATGGGCACCCGGCCGCGCTGACTTCCACTGCCAGGGTAACTATCTTTTTGGAAGACATCAATGACAATGAGCCAAAAGTGATCCTTCCCAGCAGCAACTTTTCATGCCAGACTGTCTCGCCAACAACCATCGTGGGCACCATGGTAACAAAGATCTATGCCATCGATGAGGACTCTGGGCTGAATTCTGAAATTACATACACTGTTGCAGCACCAGAGCCAGTGCAAAAAAGCAGCCCCTTCCAGGTGGATTCAAGGTCGGGGAACATCACCGTGGCTCAGGATCTTCTACGGAAGGACCTGGGAATGCATCACCTGTTCATCGTGGTCAGAGACAGCGGGAAACCAGCTCCGCTTTATACCACCGTCTGGGTTAATCTGCTGGTCAACGAGAGCATGGAGCCCTGCCACTTAGACAGGGCGCCCACCTGGACAGGGACACCCAACTTGGTTCAGACCCCCTCAAAGGCCCCCATCTGTGAGGTGGAGGACACCAGGTCTGCAAAGCTGACACTGCTGGTGGGCTTGGGGATGATGCTGGCATCCGCAAGCCTGCTGGTGGTGACAGCTGTTTTGTACCTGAAACAGAGAAGAAGGAGCCTGCAGCAGAACAAGAGGGGGCAGATAGAAGAGAACGAGATTCCACTCAGGCTCAAAGACAAATATTACTCTGATGACTAACAGAATACAGTGAGTGTGTGCATAATCCTCACTCGCAATGTATCAGGGATGAAATGCAAGACATTCTGAATGTTTGTCAAAAGCTTCTTGCATTTTAATAATCAAATCTACTGAATTATTCTGATGCAGAGTGTTCTCAAACAGTTGTCAACATCGAAACTGCAAAAAATAGGTGGTAATAAAGTTTGATCCATTTTCTGATAAAGATTCTCTTCATAAGAATAATAAGTGGGGTATTTGGAGTTATCAACACAGACTTTTACATGACGCACAGGGAACGACACAGTCATTTGACACAGGTGAGAGTATTATCCACAATGAGAAGCATTTCACAGCAAGGCACTGCTAAAACACCAGCATTACAGTCATTATCTTAAGGGATTATTCTTCATGACCCCTGCAGCGAGAGGAAGACTGAGGTGATCGTCCGCCAAGTTCACTGGGCCTTTCTCATATTTCCAACTCTGAGTGACGGGGAGTCTAAAGTATTTAGACGCACAAAAGGGGTTTAATGTTCCTCCGGTGGTGAGGTGATGAAAGTCTCTCAAGATGCAGCCCTGAGATGAACCACAAGAGGCCTGGTTGCACAGCCGCGGACAGGTGAGAGGCGGCCGAGAGGGAGGCGCGCCGCCATCTCAAGTCACCGCCTCACACCTGTTACCCGATAGTCGTGCTGCTTCTCACCCACAGTGCTGGATGGCACCCAGATAGGCAGAAAAAACCACTGTACTGCACCCAGCCACCCAACAGGCTTGTTGTTTTGATGACAGATGTTTGGAGAGAAATCACACTGTGTTCAAAGAAATCCTCACAAAACGCAGCCGCTCTCATGTGTTACTGATACATTTGTATGCTGGGGAACAATCGAGATATCAAACCAGGTTAAGTGATGCATAAAGTATGAATGAGTCGGGGTAAAATGTGTTTACAAATCTGCGAGCACACCATTACAGAAAGAGATGGCAGGCTAATTGTTTCCACTAAAGGAGGCATTTTTTTTTATTTTTACAGTATCATAAACTATTGAGAGATCCTTTCAAGATACACCTGCGCTGGAGGAAAAGGAGAAGGAGCCAGGAGTCAGAGCCTGTAAAACACAATGTACGACAACCTGGTTAGCGCAGAACAAGGCTTGTATAACATGAGTGGTGTTTCTCTGAGGATTTCTGAGCTCGCAGCTCAAAAAAAAAATCTAATAGGGTTGTACTGTCAGACTAACTACATTAGCTGAGAGGAAATAAAGAGCCCCATAACAAAATTACTAATTAAAGAAGCGTATTTACATAAGGAATTACAGATTCCATTAGATTAAAACATGTGCAAATTAATATTTAAAGCAGGCCCATTGTGATTTTAAAACAAAAATTTCTTTGACCTGGTTGACAAAATGGCTAATATTCTTACAGGCTGGGTTTTTTTTTTTTTTTGAGTATTATAATTCCAAATGCATTTTGATAAAACCGATTTTTCTGAAAAAAGGCTATAATTGTGGGAGAAAACGTCTCACGAGCCCGCTACAGTACAATTGCTGTGACAGGAGAAAGTCTGCCATCTACTGGGCACAGAGGAGGACAAATCTGGTTCTTTATTTCTGGTAATTTGGCCGGAGGGTTTAGATGAATCAGAGGACAGTCTCTCACTCCGCCACAGTCAGGTCGCCTGAGATCAGTGATGTTTCCCTGCTGCACGCTGCCCTGCTCCACTCACAGCACGCCTCATTTTAATGTCTCTCTCTCTCTTTTTTCTCAGCTGAACATTTGATAGTGGGTTATGGGGTTGCATGAGCTGACATGGACAAAGAGACCGGCTGGCACCGACCTAAATACCCAGTGGATTTTTTCTGAGATACACATCAGGGGCTTTATAATCTCAAATGACATAACTACCCATTGATGCTTTGCTTATCAAAAGACTCATCTATGCAGTTTTAAAAGGCACAATTTGACTTTAGCAGAAGTTGAGTTGTGCACAGAGTCACGGTTGATGAATGCCACCTCAAGTTTGCTTTTCAAAAGTGACATTCCAGAACCAAATTAGCCCATTGAAGAGGCCACTGATAGAGGAGGTATCAGTTTTGCTAGCTGGGGTATCAGATCTTCCATGTTCGGTCCTGTATCTGTATCTCTGCAGTCAGAGTGATAACATCTGACAGCTTCCTTTGAAGGTGGTGAACACCTGAGCACCTGACTGTCCACATGTGGCTCTGTGCTGGTGGTGTAACTTCAGGCCAATCACCTTCCCTGTCAATGTACACACAGGACACCACCTTCCTCCTCCTCCTCCTCTTCATGGACTTGCATGATTCATGTGCTGTTCCTCATTTGGTTTTATTCATCAGGCTGAAAATGTTGCAATGGGCTTTTTTTTAAGCGAAAGGTCTTGACCAACCAGGGACTGTATTCCCTGTTGAGCTGGGACATGAAGCTCACATAGGGGGGGAAGTTTCTTTAGTTTCTTTTTGACTTTTTTTTTATTTAGCATTTGCACAAATCTCACCCTCCTCCGTGCAAATGCGCGTCAGCAGTGAACTAAAGGAGCTTTCTGCCAGCCTGAGAGGCCTGACCTCCTCATTATTCCCCGCCTCGAAGTTCATTGAAAAGCGACATTGTTTCTTTAAGATCGCACTTGCAGTCATCGGCGGCTCTGTCCATTGTTTGGGGGGAGGAGTGGTGGTGGTGTTGGAGAGGGGGGGGCAGAAAGGCAGAATTGAGATTGATATACGGGGGGCCGGAGACCAGTTGCGCACTTCATCGGCGGAGCAGCTGCAGCGCGGGGCAGCAGCGGGCTGAACGACGACACGTGAACGCATCTTTCCAGACATGGGTAAGAACAGTCCACCTGCACCGGAACCGGCGTGAATGTGTGAGTGTGAGAGGGAGTCAGAAGTTATTAAGTGTTTCTTTTTTCTTTCTCTCTGTGTGCGTGTGTGTCAGTTTAGAGGTCGGTTGACTCGACCCGCCGATGCTCCACTGATATTATGAGATTTATTTCATGCTTGAGATGGCAGGACTACTTTCAGAGGAGCCTTGTCGCATTTGCTCTCGCTCCCAATCTTTCTCTTCTTTTTTTCTTTTTTTTTTAAAAAAGAGCCCATCTTGGCCTCGCTGCTTTGCGTTTCCTCAGGAGGCCCGTGTTTTCATTTGGGCGACATCAGACTTGTGTTTGGTCCGATGATATCATTAATTAGTTCATGTGAAGGCAGGTAGACTGACTCTGCTCATGTTTGAAGTCCTGGCCTGTGTGCATGCTGAAAGCCACCTGCACCTGTGTTGATCTGAATTATTTGTGCACCCAAAAAAAGTGTAATTGACCTACTTTGATCTACTTCCTGTCTAGTGTAACAATACTGTAAATATTTGATGGGTATTTGCTGTTTTTTTCACACTTTATCCTTTCAAACTCCCTCTTCGCCACAATAAAGTGATCTGAAACACAGTTTGCCTCTCTCTCTCTCTCTCTCTCTCTCTCTCTGACACACACACACACTGAGCCATGCAGACGTGTTCAATTAAAGCGCTATCTCTTCGCCCCTCCTGCCATCTGTGTTTACTGCAATGGTACCAACCGCAGTCTGTCTTCCTCCATTGTGCGTGTCCGCGTGGATGCACGCATGCAAGCGTGTAATGGCACACACACACGCACGCACACACTGTACCGTTGTTTGTTTATGGATTTGCTTCTCCATCCTCTTCCAGCACAGACAGCTCCCCACTATCGCTTTCTTGTTCCCGTGTCTCCCCAGAAGGAAGTCTACCAGTGTGTCTGCGCATGTGTGTGTGTGTGTGTGTGTCAAGCCTGGAGGTGCCTCTGGCCTTTGTTTGCTTGACATTGGTGGCCCTTGTACCCCCATGATGCCGTGGGACAAAGACCGTTGTCTCCGCGGCCACAAAAGCAGCCTCTCTCTCTCTTTTGCTTTGTCTCTCCTCTCCGTCCTCCTCCTTTTTCTCACACTCCGCATGCAGGGTGGTGAATGGAGTCAGGGTGCGAGCCGGGGTCAGAGCAGACACATCCCCGTGCCCTTGGCCCTTGGCATCCATTCAGACAGCACATGACTATCAGGGAGGAGGCGCAGCTTTACAGATGGAACGAAAGTCTTTAGAGCTGGAGCCCAGGCCATAGTGACAAAGTAAAAGAACCAGATTTTCTTGAGGAGCTTGGTTCAAATGTTCAGATAAAGTATTGATGGTGTCAAGGTGTGCACTTGGTTTTGAGATATCCATCTCTAAGATTTCTACCTAACTCCACCGTAATTCCTCAGAGTTCTTATCACTGTGGATGATTCACTGCAAACTGCTGTCTGCCAAAGAAACAGTTGCCATGAAAACCTGCCAACAGCGAGCTCTTGTGAATTACCCGGCAAAACAGGAAAAACGTTTCCGGAGTGAGGAGTTTTGAGCGATGCGGAAAAACATTTTGCTGATGAACTGAACGATTGGTGGATCCACAGATAATTCGTAATCAGTTATCAAGCAGATTCCAGCCTCTAAAGTGTGAGAAGTTGCAGCTTTTTTATCACTGTGTATTGTAGATGTCCACTTGGGCTCTCAGAGATTGTGGCAGACATTTACTGGCTATTTTCAGACTAAAAGTAATGAAAACACTCTTCACTTTGGAGCAGCACAAAACACTGTTCTGTCTGCTCTCACTGCTTTTGGAGTGCAGGCGAAAGAATAGGGGTATCTCAGAGTCAGAGTAAATACAGTGTAAGCTACCTGCATGGCCACGATAAGAGATAAGTGAGCAAATATTTTCTTTTTCATGACTTGGATGGGCCAACAATTCACACGTCTTAACGTGTCCATATGACCTTATCTCAGTGTACAGAGAGCTAAGCAACAAGTGCTGCATGGAGCATTTTGCTGTGCATGATTTGCACATCGGAGCAGAGAGGGCCTCTCCTGTGCTGTCTGTCACGTTGCATCAGTTAATTATGTGCCCTGACTTTCACGGTGCTGCATCAGGTTGCTATGACTGCTGTATGCGCTGCTTGGGTGGGGTGCCGTACTGCTCCCTGGTCGCCACGCTGCTGTGTTTCTCCGGCATCGCCCTCTTCTGCGGCTGTGGGCACCAGGCGCTCACGGAGACGGAGAGACTCATCGAGACCTACTTCGCCCGCAACCTTCAGGACTACATCACCCTCGCCTACATGTGAGCGCTCAGTCTGAGCATTTCCAGGAGATTTCTCAGTTTCTGTTTGGAAGCTTTAGGTTCTTTTGTAACCCTGAATTTTGACTGTTTTTCTTTTCCTCCATCTTCCCAGCATTCAATATTTCCAGTATGTCATCTACGGTTTGGCCTCCTTTTTCTTCCTCTACTGCATCGTGCTATTGGCCGAGGGCTTCTACACCACGAGCGCTGCCAAGCAAACCTTCGGAGAGTTCAGGAGCACCATGTGTGGCCGCTGCCTCAGCTCCTCGGTGAGAGAGGGCCCAGAGTGGGACAAGTAAAAGGGATTGGAGAGATTGGATGGGATTAATGCACATATCACTCCCTGGTGGGTGCTGAGCCGAAAATCTTAAAGCTGCTAAAAAAACCTTTGGGGACATGTGAAGATAAGCATACAGGATGTGTTTGAGTGTTCAGGGAGGGGAAGGCTGAGTGGTTGGAAGACGAGGTGGAGATAATAAGTGAAACTAATTGTGAAAAAAAAAAAAAAGAAGACACAAATGTGGTCACTAAGTGAGTCACTGCTCGTAAAAACACTCTCTCAGATTAGGTTCATTAGTTTATTATTACGATGATGATGATGATGCAGGCTAATGTTTATCCTGCTCCCCCCCTGTACACAGTTTATAGTGATGACGTACATACTGGCTGTGCTGTGGCTGTTGGTGTTCGCCTTCTCGGCCCTGCCTGTCTACTTCTTCTACAACATGGACGCCACCTGCCACACCATCGACATTCTGACCGAGACCCCGGCGAGTATCAACCAGCTCTGTGTAGACGCCAGGCAATACGGTAACATATCGCCTGTTAATGGCAACTTATGATGCTGGCTTTTCACGCTGGTATTTTCTTTTCTTTATGGTCAGCAAAGCCCAAGAACAAACCATTTAATACCAGTGGTAAATTTCTCCTGTTATCGGCCTGGGCCCCTTTCTACATTTAATATGGAGTAGAAAATGAATGTTCATCCATCCAACGGTCAAGACAGAGCACTGGAGTGCGGCTAACCAAACATATTTGTCACACAATGAACCACACTGTTGCACTGGATGACATGTTCCTTCATTACCATGAACATGGGCCACTGTAACTTTTGAGTCAGTTCCACACACTCTGCTCCGATGGCATAAATACTCGTCGTAAATGTTTCCATCTGCAGTTAGTCTCCGACAAATAGTCCTCAACAAATACACTTTTTACTCATGTTTTGGTGACATTTGCGGAAAAAGACAGTGCGCAGCTGTTTTTTTATGAACTCATTTAGATATTTTTAAAAATGAAGCTACATGTTTGTAAATCTCTGTCTTCAGTACTAAGCGATGGCCTTGTGAGTGTTCCAGGCAAGATAGGGAAGTCAGAAAGTATCGAAAACAGACCAGAAAACTTGGTTTTGGTCTCCTTGTCTGATTTGGGGACAATAATAACAAAAATATAGAATAACGTCATTTTATCACACGCTTGTTTCTGTACTTAAAAGAGAAAATTGAAAAGAAAAACCTGATTTTTAACAGGGCTCCTGCCGTGGAACGCTGTGCCAGGGAAAGCTTGCGGTATAACTCTGTCCACTGTTTGCAAGACCAGAGAGGTAAGAAGCAGGAAATGATTCGATCTCTGCAGTCATGTCCACCAATTTGCCTGACATGAAGTGAAGACGACATGTTACCATCGTTAATGCAAATCTCCTCCTATCAGTACCGAATGACCTACGACCTCTACATCGCTGCCTTCGCCGGAGCAGGCATCACTCTCTTGGCTCTGGTGAGTGATTATGCTTCAGCTGGGGCCAATTTGGCTTGTACAACAACAGTGTTATGCCTCATGTGACTTAGTGACGCTCAAAGTGTAGGCGGCGAGGCATCTCAGGCCTTCATGACTGATGACTTTTGTACTATCGCTCTCTGTTCCTCTTTCTCAGCTGACACAAACATCATAATAATGCCGTAACGTCTGGTGCTTTTCCAGCCAGGCGAATGCAGCGCCCATTATACTCGCATGCTCCATTACAGAAGCTGTTATACGGATGGTATCTGCTATCAAATTAATGCCATTAGCAGTTCATCTTTTTTTATTATTATTTATTTCTATAGTTTTCAGGATGTGGCTTTTTCTTCTTTTCACTTCTGCTTTGACACTTCCTGTCTCTTCTCGTCCTTCCCCAGCTGACCTACACTGTATCAACCACCTATAACTTTGCGGTTCTGCGGTATCTGGGAAGAAAGGGCATAGGTGCAAGGTGTTAAGCTCACCAGTTTCCTGTGTGCTCTATCACTTCTTCACCGCCAACATGGGGATCTAAAGGGACGGCATCAACTATCGCCTTCCGCATCATCTGCACAAAATCACCTGTGGTCACAGACTCTTAAAAATGTCTTTTATACTTTTACTTTTCTCATTGAGAAGAATGTTTATTGCTTTGTTTTTCCCTTTCCTTTTGCCATTTTTTTAACGTGTACATGATGTTTGTGTGCTACCTTTACAAGCAGTG
>JAVQJZ010204305.1:0-14233 GCA_036025355.1 Leiopotherapon unicolor | reverse complement strand
AGATACCCAATTAAAGATCACACTAAGCTTTTAAGAAAGAGGTGATAAATTACTTTTGAGAAGTTGGAGCAAGTGAATATTTGGCATTTTTGCATTTTCAGTCCTGCAAGCAAACTGCTCACAGCAAGCAACATTAGCATTCATTTGGATTTGTGCTTTAGTTCAACCATCACTCCTTTTAGCTCTGGTTTTGGTCTGCACCATCTCATCTTAGTAGATGCTCCAGTAGCTCAGCACGCCAGTTGTTCATTATATCTGTGCTTGCTGAAAACAAAACACAGATTAGAGCAGTGAGATCGAACAGCAAGGAAAAAGCCCGTTGGATCAACCAAGTTACTGGAAAATCATTTTAGCACTTCATAAACTCTTGGTTTATGTAAACTGTTGGTTTATGAAGGTCTGACGACCAGCTGTGTCTCCAGTTTCACAGCTAATTCACAGTTTCACAATCAGAGTCGGCCCGAAGGAATGAAGACGAACAAGCACTCAACACTGTGACATTTACATATATATATATATCACAACCTTTATTTTTGTCACCACTCTGGTTATTGAAATAACAAGGCATTAAACTGTATTACTGTTTAGTTAATGGGTAGGGCTAAGAGGTGATGAAGTGCATGTATCAAAATGTTATCACTGGGGAGAAGTTTCCTGACCTCCGTCTCATACAAACAATGATGCATCCAGTATCAGCTTACAGGCACTAAGCGTGTATTATAGAATGGCTACCCGCAGGCAAACGTTACATAATCGCAAACTAGTCACATTAAAACATTAGTTATGTCAGACACGCTACATGCAAGCTGCTCTTTCAGCTCAGCTGTATATAGTTGGTATAAATTCCTGTGGTGACAGTCTGCATGTGTGGACGTGCAGCGAGCTGATAAGAGAATAGAGCCAACTGTCTGTGGTGCTTTGTTGCACACTTGGATCAAAACATCTGAAGTGACTTTGAAAGGCTGCGTTGTATCACTGGGCTGGCCTGCCGAGTGCGAGCCGAGCAGCGTTTATTAGATTTAAATGATTAGTTTCAGATTGAGTTCACGGCCTTTTAGAATATTAACTCTCATACTGTCATGATCAGTGTATATTATCTGTGTAAGCAGGGGAAACACTCACATATTTTAAGTCAATATGGGGACCGTGTTGGCATAATAGTTACCTGTTTAGTGTGTTCTGAGTCACATTTAAGTCCTACACACATTCTCTTTTTTGGTTTTTGCTCTCCAAATCCTGGCCGACGGTTTTGCTGCTAAATACTCTACTGTGTTCACCAGCGAGGTGTTACCTTTTTCTGCCTGCCATTAGTGGCTGAGCAGGTATTACAGTGGAGGTTTTTAGGGACTTTCTTTACCCCCAAAAGGACACTATGTGAGAGCAGAGAAAATGAGCCAGAACTGTAAAGTTGTGGCCCAGAAAAACCAAAGCAATGACCTATAATTTGCTAAAACTCTTTGCGGGGCTGAGGGGAACTTTAGTCAGTTGATAATAATTTGTGCTTTTCTCACTATGAGCACCAATTAGTAATTATTCGCATAAGAATATTGATTATAGCAGTTTTAAGAAAATTCTGTGGTGTAAGGATATTGCCCTGTACATGTAATGAATACATACACATCAGTTTATAGTCTTTTACTTTATTGAAACTTCATTAAACGATCGCAGGAAGAAACTCATCCTGTGATGTGTACGCTACAATGTTGAGCAGAAAGTGAAGGTGGGTGTGTGAGTGGGTTTGAAAAACAAGAGGACCAGAGCCATGTGGGAGCACAACAGGAGAACGTAGAGGAACCCCCCCCCCCATGATAACTTATCACTTAAAGCTGCTTTCCAGCCAAAAAAAAAAAAGATGGTGCAGCTGCCTACAGCATGAAGAATGGGATTGCTGTGAAACTGCTGACCTTCTCGCCACACTTAGAGAAGAATACTTGTGATGACGGCGTGGATCACCTCTGCATGGAGGCTTTTCATCCTGCGATTTAACTTACTTACCGTATGTACTGTAGCTCCTGCCGAGCCAGACTCTCTCTCTCTCCGTCCATTTCACTCTTACTTTCTCTCTCTCATGCCCCTCAAAAACTCCTGTGGTGCTTCTGCAGAGACAATTTCCCATAAAGCTAAATGAAAATACCAGTGAAGAAGTGAAGTATTTCAGAATTCAGCTTTTATAGACGTGCAATTACATCTTTTCAGTGGTCAAATCAGCGCAGATTCTGATTTTCCTCTGATCCTCATTTTTCCCAATCTGTTATTATATGTCTCTGTGTGTGTTCGTGTGTGCGTTTGTCTGCCCTGGAGGTTGCAGCCTTGGCTCTGGTGCACTCCACTGAGTCTGCCAGGAGATCTCATAGACGCCTCAGTGGAGCGCTCTCTTAAAAACACTGTTTACCCAAGGAGATTTATTTAAAGTTACAGAGCAGCACAGAGTCTCACTCTAGACCCTTTGTGCATGTGTGTGTGTTTTTTCTCGTGGTATTTACACATGCAAGTCTGTACTGAGATGCTCTGAAAACAAGATCTGCGGGTGGGGGGATTGTCTTTAGTGTTTCGCAATCCTCTCTTAAAGGGATATATGAAGTTAAAATTTCATTTCACTGGAATATCTCACCTCGCTTTACAAGAACTGAAGTGTTTTTTATCCAAACAGCTGCGCTACATCTTCACAAGTTTTCATTATCTCCCATATTTTCCCCAGTGACAGTGATCAGCTCATGCATGTACTTACTCACAGTGCTCTGATGGAAAACTCTCACATGCGACATCTGGATTCAATACACTTTTGAGATCTGAGGAGCATTAATCACACAGTGTACGTCTCTGATGAACGAACAATGGGGGGTTTTCTTTTATAATCGGTAATGTTATTACGTTTAAATTACTTATATTCAGCATTCAGCATTGTCCAGGGATTAACCTCAGACAGCTCGTGAGTCTGCATGTCTGGCAGTCCAACAACAAGGTGTCGATGTTCAGGAATTTTGCTGTGGACATTCAGGTTCATTAATGGTTTTGGTGACCTCATGACCTTTCGTCCCGTGCTACCACCAGACCAAACTTCTCACCCAAGAAACCTCCAAATCTGATGGTCAGAGAAACATAAAGATGGATGAACTATTTCATTTTGTCTCTTGTGCCATCATCAGGCTAAAATGTGAGCTCAGCACACACAGTGTCTCATAATCTGCTGAGAAAACAGCCCTTAAATCTATTTCTACATTTCTCACGTTCATGCTCCTTAGAGGATGAATCAGTTTAATTTACCTTTATTTGTTAGCCCCGCTGCTGGTGTGGTTGTAAAAAAAAATCACAACGTTTTTAAGTATTGTTGGCTGTAATTTTCAGACCTTTTATCTACATTTGTTAGTCTGGACTTTGCAGTGGGCTGTTCAATTTGTGAAAAAAAGAAACTACTGATTTATGTTGATTGCAAAAACCTTGACTCAGGATGGCCTCATGTTCTTGGCTAGAACTCACTTGGCATTTGTCTCTGAAATTCTGCTGACTAGGTAATTGTTTTTCCCTACAATAACTTGACAGTTTGAAAGATAAAAGATGCATGAACTCAAGAGGTCTTAGGAAAGCACTGACAAGTTGAAACAACTGCCTGGTACCAGGCCGTGAAACAGTATAACCATTCTCTTAGGTAGTGCGTATATGTGTCCTCACACAACCTGTTTTTACAGAGAAAAGTATTATAAAAACAGGAGAATCTGGCATATGAAAGACAGTACAGCCTCTGTGTTTGTTGTATGTTTTTATTAAGATCTGACTTTCCTCTGTTTTTTTTCTGCGTAGTACATCAAGATCCCGGCTCCCACAGCCGAGTCACCTTCTGCTCTTCGCGTGTTCTCATTCTACTTATCCAGCGACAGTAAAGACCAGCCTCAAGCCAGCTTCGACTGCATCCATCAATATGTTTCAAGGTATGTGCACTAACAGGAAATCAAGAGTGATTCACTAATTCTAGAAAAAATCTAAAAATGTCACACTGAACTCTACTTTTGTCACAATTCAAGATCTTGTCTCAAAGCTCCAGGATTTCAGTGAATTAAATGAATCAAGTTAAGCTGAAAAAGCTAAATTTCTAGATTTTACATGCATGATAAGCTCTACTGGTCATCTTTGTAGCTCATCAGTCTCTCCAGCTCTCTGTGCCCACGCTGCCGAGGTCATCGTGAGAGACAGCTTGCTGTACACAGGATGGGGCAATTGTAATTTCCTGTATATTTCTGGGCCGACCCTCTCATTACTGAGACCTGTGATGCCTTGTTTGTGGAGTGGATATGCTTGGAGACTGCGGGTTATGCTCTGTTGCTGCCTCCTGCTGCCAGATGGCTAACTGTGGTCTGAACTCGAACCCTCTCTGGTTCCAGTCGGCCGCTGGAGCCAAGGGAAACAGCGTAAAAGCTTAAGACCGAGCTCCTGCTCCCTCCTTGCCCCCACCTTTGTTTTGATATTTAGAGGATAAAGAGGAGAAATGATTGCCGGTAATTGTGTTGTGAAAATGAAAATGGGATCAGGTGAAAGGTTCTTGTTTTTTAAATGTTGAAAAAAAATTCATTTGGCTTTACCAAAAAAAAAAAAAACTTGATTTATTAACAGTTTTAATGCATCCCAGGTTTGTGCATTTTTACTTTTGTCCAAGATGATCCTTGTTTTGCAAGCGTGCTGGCTGGAGCAAAGCTAATCCTGGTGGTTTTCCACAAGCTCTATCCTGCTTTGAACCAGGATATCTGTCTTTCTCACATGCAGCAGGCTGCAGAGCTATATCTAGCCTGTGACATAACATACAGTAACCATAGGCCTGTTTTAGCCAGCTCCCACCACGAAGCCACTTTGCCCTGCATTGAGTCCGTGTCAGTATGCAGCTCTAAGTTAGCTTATAGGACTTTGTGTTTACAGCGTTGACTGTACAGCCAGCAGAAAGCCCTGCGATGTGACGGCTCTGGGTTTCTGTCTTGCAGTGACGGCCGCGAGCAGCTGGAAGGCCAAGGCATCATCCAGGACAAGATCACAGTGTGTGCCACCGACGACTCCTACCAGATGACCCGTGAGAGGATGTCTCAGGTGGAGAAGGACAGCTGGAGCCGCTCTGCCATTGAGATCAAACCGGGAGCCACACATCCAAGTAAGGATAGACGAGAGCCTAAAAACAGGGGATCAAATCATGTGCAGATTTGAAGGGAGAGAGGCCAAGCAGCCTGAATCTTGGAGAGGGATCAGCAGATTCATTGTGCATACACATAAAAACAAAAATAGAAATATAATAGCACCTATAAAAGTAATAGGAATATTTGCCTCACATGAGAAAATATTGCTGTGTTCACTGCTCGAAGCTGAGAACCAGATATTTTCCTATTTTGATGAGTAATGAAACCAGATGTGCAGGCCGTCTCAGTTATACAAATAGGACTAAAACGCTAACTCCTGTCTCTCATATTTATTATTTTGAACCTTTTTTTTGGCTTTTGGTTGTCAGTGTGCTGTTAAGTCCAATTAGGCTCTCATCTCACATCTGGCTTTAAAAAGAGTTTTGGCCAAATAGAGGTTCAGGAAGTCAGCAGCATCTAACTCTGAAATGATGGATTAAAGACTTGAACCAGCATTTCAGGGGTTGGAAAGCCAAAGATTAAAGTCATGTCCTTCCTGTTACAATTGAAATGTCATTTTTTTATATTAGCTTCATTGATCTGCAACTAGCTTTTTTGTGCAGAAATGGCTCTCTGTTGCGACTGTGCCACCAGCCTCAGATTAAAAAAAAACAAAACAATAGAGGATTGCCAGCAAAGTGCAAAGCTCACATTCACAGGTGAAGAGCTGCGACATTTGAATTTTGACTTTGTAAGACAGGTTTGTTGCAGTGTCTGTTGTGTGTGGGGGCGTGTTTACTTCTGTCATGATTTACTCCTTTTACACAGTCACATTGTGGAGACTCGTCTCCCATAATGGAACAAAATGAAAGTCCCCATAATGTAAATCATTGCGAGTTAGGGTGAAGCTTTGCTTTAACATCAGGGTACGGTGAGGTTTAGGTTAAAAGTGAGGGTAAGGCTTATTCAAGTGGTGGTTATGGTTGAGGTAAGTATGCAGGGATTCAATCTAAGTAAACGTAATGTCCTCAAAAGTCATGAAAGCACAGCTGTGTGTGTTTGTTTGTGCGTGTGTGTGCGTGTGTGTGTGTGTGCGTGCGTGATACCCTCCAGCATATAAATAATATGAGAAGTGACATGAACTTGGGAGCTTCTTTCTTTTTTTCTTTTCTCTTTTTTTTTTTTTTCCTCCTCTCCAACCTTTTGCCGTGGTTATGCAATATTGTTTCTTGGAATGAATCAAGACCCCCGCGTCAGTGCCGGAGCTCCAGGGAAGCTAAAACTCTGGGTGGTTTAGACCAAATTTAGACTATGTGGATTGTGTAACGTCAGGTCTTCAGGTGAAGATGACTTCGCAACATGCATGCCCACGGGGGAAGTGTTAATAACTTGAACTTTATGTTCTCCATTCAGCCTCAGGAGGAACTTATGAACACGCCGCATAGTATCAGATATGCCAAAACGTATAGAGCGAGCATCTGGGGCTCCGTGCAACTTACACCACAAGTGTTAGATAATTCTGTGGATTTTCATAATGTTTAATGGCTGCTGGTAGAGTGCATTGTCATTGCATCAGGTTGTTTTCACTTGGCAGGACATACTTTTGTGGTTGAAAGGAAAGCCTTCTTTTCCTGTAACTCTGCCCCGCACTGACCTTCAAAGCGCAGATTAACTTGTAATGGGATTAGCACAGAGAGATAGCTTTCACTGCTCCAGCATGCCCCATCTGTCTGCAGCAGACATGTAGGTAATGATCAATGGGCCGTTTGCATCTGAAGACAAATGGCTGCGGGCCAGCATGTACATGTGATCTTGTGATCATGTGAAGGTAAAGGTTAGCAGAGCATACTTTCATGAGCATTTCTCCCCCATCAGTCAACCACTTCTGGAGTCCAGAGAGTATTTGAACATGTTGAGCAGGTAAAAGCAGTGGTGGGAGTTGAGATCTGACTGTCATTAACCCCTGTCTGTCACATCTCTGCTTTTACCTGCCAAAAAAAAATTTTTTTTTCTTTGGAGGCACATGTCAATGCGTTTTTCATGTTTAGAAATGCATTCCCACAAGTTTAAGTCTGACATCTAGAGATACTTACTGAGACACATACGTTATGTTTTAGATATCAAATGCAGGGCAACAGTTATTTCATACAATTTCTATTTACACATCATTTTTTACCCGTTTTGGAGCAATACAAATATAACAATACACGGTTTAACTGAGGATCAAATATGTGTCTTTCTCTCTGTGTTCAGGTAAATGTGTCAAGTTCAACAAAAGGCCAGCTCCTCTGTCTGCATCAGACAGCAGCTTTTACAAGCAGCCTACCAATAATCGGAGGAACGGCGGGACTGCTGCGCCGGCCGCGCCAACCCAGAAGCCCTTGAGGGAGCGCATCATCCACCTGCTGGCTCTCAAACCCTACAGGAAACCCGAGCTGCTGCTGTGGCTGGAAAGAGAAAGAGCTGGCCCCAAGGACAAGGCAGAGCTGGGTGCCATACTCGAAGAGGTACGCAGGAGTCATGTTTGTGTGTACTTGTACTATTTTGTAATATGCACACCCTTCACACATGAATTCATGTCTAAGATGTTTGAATACATTTACAAGGCTTGTGCAATCTTAAACGCATACTAACACAGCAAAAAAAACAATGTGGATGCTGTTGCTTGTGTGCGTGTGTCTGTGTGTGTCTCAGTTGTGAGCACACACACATAAACACGTTTCCGTCTGAAGGGTCTGTTGAGGTCAAAGCCCAGCTTAGCACTGACGTATATAAACACCACATTATGTTGCAGCCAGTCATTAACACATTGTAAAATGCTCTTTACACCATTAAAAGACGGGATGCAAAGAACTGAACTCATTCCTAATAGACTAGCAGCCAATGTTTTATCCATTCAAACCAACAATGCAAGAACGAGCTATATAGCGGCACTTTGTCAGGGCTGAATATGGTGTTTTTAAAGCGCATGTGACCCAGGACCTAAAAAGAAGAAATCTACATTCCTGCCAGCAAACATATAATCATGCCCTGAAAGCAGCTCTGGTCAGCTGTGCTTTAATTGAACTTGTTATCTAATTTAGAAACGTTTACTTTATGTGACTTTCCTGTGTACATTTTTGAGTAATTCCTAAATGATGTTTGTGTATTTGTGCTGTCAGCGCTGGTGAGTGTGTGTTTATGTGCTGGTTGATGTGTGTGCACGCATTCGTTTTTTGTGTCCGTGCATGTGTGTAATTAGGTCGGTGCTGTAATTGTCTCTGCAGAGATTGTGTTTGCAGTGGGGCGGGCAGCTCTGTTAGGAGGCCTCAGAAAGATAGATGTCCTCCCAGAAAGGCAGTCTGATGAGATTAGAGGGGAGGTTAAAGCCTGAGACTCTCAGATGGGAGCAAAATTGTAGAAAAAGACTTTTCAGGAATGTGGATGTGCCACTTTCGGCACTTTCAGGTCTACAGTTAGTGACTCTGCTGCTATTTGACTCACTTATTACGTATAATATTGTGTCTCTTTTAAATAAAGACAATATATAAGATATGATTTCTATAATAATGGGCAGTAGTTTACCCTGATAACAGTTTGGCAGCTGGCCAAACATGACATATTATGACTCCAAATAATATGAATTATTATTATTTCTCTTTCATTACTGCTGGATGTGTAAACAGGGAACCAAGCTCATGATATCAGCTTAGAAGGTGAGGGTATGTCAGCTTCAGCAGCACATATTTGTGGTGGGGTAAATGTTCAGACTGCCAGAAACCGCTAACAGTGATTTTCAGGCACAGTGCACTCTGGTAGGAAAATATGTTTCATTCGTTATGTAATTGTTATGTGACCAGATTTTTAATTCTGATAGATGGCAATACACCCAGGTCATGTTTTATTTTCTAAAATAAAAAAATAAGAAAAAGCTAACATATTTTAGATATTGTGTCACACACTTTAATTAGTACATTGTGGATATGTCACCTTTCTTTAAATGTGCCGAAGCCGTGTGCTCTGGTGTGAATTGAGGCAGACATCAGAGACTTTAAGCGATGTCAGTAGCAAGTGTCATGTGGTATATTTTGTTTTAGGTGGCAAAAGTGAATCCCAAAGACAGCAGCTACTTGCTGAGAGACGACTTCTTCAAGCACGTGCAGAGGGACTGGCCAGGTTACAGCGAGGAGGAGAGGCAGCTGATCAGCAGGCTGCTGGCCAGGTGGGTCACAAGCTGCATCACACAGGGACGGCATCTCTGTTACCACAAACTGATAATTACATTTCCTCCTCTCATTATACAGCCTGTTTCTCTCAGAGTGAGAAATACGCTGCGACTTTGTGTCTGCATACAAGTAGCTGTTGTCCGGGTTTTTTTTTTTTTTTTTTTAGTGTTGATTGTTTTTAAGTAGTAATTGGAATTTTTTTACGGGTACGGTTGTTTCTCACAGCTCGTGGCAGCCAACAACAGCTCCATTCGTGTTTCCCCTCTCCTCCACATCTTTGTCTCTCAGTCCCACACATCTGTGTGCAAGTGCTAATCAGCACTCAGAGACAGAACTTGCCTGTACCTGCTACACCAAGAACCTGCCTCATTTTCATGTTCAACATTACCAGTTTCCCCGTAAATCCACATAGTTTTGCAATGATGCCAGTTAAAACCAAATGTTTCTAATTTCCACATTAGTAATTTTTTTTCTGCAAATTTTCCTCTTTCTGTTCAACAGGAAGTTGCAGCCGCACATCAGCCACCAATCGAGGAATCCTCAAGCAAATGTGTTGGTACCGAAGACGTCGGAGGACACGATGCTACATCACAGCACAGCCAAAAATCCTGTAAATTTCAACCTGGTGCGTCTTTACTGTATACCTCTCTGTGCTGTGCGTATTATATGTTTTCTACATGTATAATAAATCGGCATATCTTTTGCATTACATTGTTTTTCTATGACTAACTCGGTTAAAGAAAAGGTTGTATATAGACTTTTTTCTATAGTTTGACAGGTTGAATGTTGTTTCTGTGTAATGAAATATTCATGCCTGATTTGAGGGATAAAGGTTAATTAATCCTTTTCCTTTCCCCTCTCCAGAAACGTCCCGTGCCTTGTGACTCACTGGAAAAACTCGCTGCAAAGAGACAAAGGCCTGCGGACCAGAGGTTGCAACAGCAGCCCGCAGTAAACGGACTCTTAAACAATAAAGGCCATGACGTCGCAGCCCCTACCCTCAACCCCAGCTTCCACGTAAAGACTGAGTTTCAGCGTACAAGTAACCACACTGGAAACCAAAACAGCTTACCGGGGGGCCACAGCGGCTTCCCTCCGATGCTCAAATTGTCCAGCTCCTCTGATGCGCCCGTTTCGCAGAGCAGAGAGCAAGAGCCAAAAGTAAGCAGCCACCAGCCACCGCAGGGCGACTCCGACTGTGCTCACCAGCAGCTCACCAGTGGCTTGCACAGGAAGAAGAAGTCTAAAAAGCACAAAGACAAAGAGCGGGAGAGGTTAAAAGACAGCAAGGGCAGCGATTGGCTAGAGACGAGTCCTAATCTCAAGAAGAACCCGGACAAACTTGACAGTAAGGCTGCAGATTCTTCTCTTCTCTTCTATCAAGAGAGTCTTGTAGGTTTTTTTTTTCTTTTACAACATTTCATATTTCAGTGTACGTTTGGAGATATCTCTTTATTGCTTGTTACGTGGCAGTGGCCCCATCTCCAAAACAGTGCGGGTTAGCGTTGCATCTCCTCTGCAGTCACCTACAGAATAACAGGTCGACCACACACGCACTTTAAGCTCATGACCAGCGGTGATGTGTGTGCCAGGTCTCTCTAGAGCATTTGTCCGACAGCCCACTGGTGCATTTATACAGTATTATCTCATAAGCACGTCTGTGTTTGCTCCCTTAAGCTTACTCTCTTGAGTGCTCTGTGTGTTATGTGGCTGATTGACTCAACAACAGCCCGAGCAGCTTCAGGTCTCTAAGTTGACACGTCTCCTGGTACCAGGAGCCGGTCTGTGCAGAGGCAGATGCACAAAACAAAAACACATTGCTGAACATTCAGTCAGACAGTGACAGCGTGTCACACGGACAGCTGGACTCAACTCGGGCTAATGTCTTTTCTTTATCTGGCACTTTTATTCCAGATCCCGACATCACAGACGCTGTGGTCTCTGAGGAGAAGCCGGATTATGTGCTGTGAGTGTTAACATCATTATGTCACGATTGTTCAGCGTGGTGTCACTTTGTCTCCTTTTAACGCATTCTAGATATATTAGCTGTTAGAACATGGTGAAAACAAACAGCTGGATTGAGCATGCACATGAAACAATCGTAACTATATCATTTTTGACAGGAGATTTGCTATTTTTTCTTCATCCAGTGGTAGAATTCTTTGTATTTGTTACTATCTTTTAACATATAAAACAGATTCTCCTGAAACAGTTAAAGACTCATCTACTCTTGATCGTAGCAACAGAACAGTGTGGCCTTCTGCTGCTCTCTTGTGTCAAAAAGAGGGATTACACCAAAAAAAAAAAAGCTTCTGTTGCATGAGACCAGTTAGACAAATACAGTCTGCGGTGCTGGTCAGTGTTTCATCATCATTAACTCTGTAATGTGTGTGTGCGTCTCCTCGTAGCACATATGGCACCATCATGAGTATGGAGCAACGTCAGAGTTACCAGGAGGATTTCTGTGCAGAGTACGATGAATACAAAGACCTCCACTCCCGGATCGCCACCATAACTCACATGTTTGTTCAGCTAGGATCGAAGATCAAAAGCTTGTCCCCTGGCACACAACAATATAAGGTACAGCGAGATCTGATCTGGTCTCGCACATGGTGCACTGTGCTGAGTTGCAGGGAACGTCTACAGTGTAATTTTATGCATCTGAATTCATATTTTTGTTTTGTATCACCTAGATAATGGAAGACCAAATACTAGAAAAATACAACAAGTATCGAAAGGTAAGTCAAATATTTAAATGGTCGAAGATGTTTACTGGATTTGTTTAATCTGCTAGCAATCTTTTTCTCTGCGGTCTCACCACATCATTGGATGTGATCACATACATGGCATGTTAAGAGATCTAGACCTTTTTGAAGGTTTTTGGGTGCTGTACCAATAGTTTTAGCTTGAACATACTAATGATGTATAATTTAAACTGATAAAGAAAAGTGAGTTCTCCAGATTTTGACTTCAATCAGGCTCCTTACTGCCTTTGAATAAATAAGTCGGTTAAATAATGAATTGATTTAACTGAAGTTATTATTCTATGAAGGAGTAACCCAGTGTTTTTATATAGAAGTTTGAGTTCACTTCAGTTTGATGACTTAAATTAAAAAAATTAATTCACATAGCAAGCAGGCTGTACTGACTTTACAACTGTGATAAAGAGGAAACTGATTGTTGGCTGGGTTGTTTGGACCTTGAGTGGTCAAAAAAAACTGCTCTCCATTTCCCACTGTGACATCCTGAAATGTCCTGTTTTGTCCACAGCACAAAGAGATATTCAGTTTACAGTTGTAGTGGACTAAAGGAACCAGAAAATCTTTGCATTTGAGAAACTGAATTCTGAATCTGGAATTTTGACGTTTTTTTTCATATTATTAAAATGCTTCCTCCTCTCTCTGCAGAAGTTCCCAGGCTACCGGGAAGAGAAGAAACGCTGCGAATATCTCCACGAGAAACTGTCCTACATCAAACAGCTGATCATAGACTATGATGTTTCTCAGGCTTCTTCATAGCAGCGGCTCTGCCCTTTATTAGAGTCTTTTTATATGGAAGCCCCTTTTCTGCATAAACAATGTAGGTGTCAAACTGAGCGTTTTTATTGAGACTGACATCAAAGGTTCTGGATGAAACTGCAGGCGGCATGGCAACACAGATAGCTTCTGCTGGGACCATGAACGATGCTGTGTGCACTAATGATATAAATCAATAGCAGATTTCCATTTTTTGAAGTTACCATTTCTTAAGAGATGTCTTGTTGATGTGAAAAGTGGAGAAAAAAAAGAAAAATGTCACTAATGAGACCTTGGAAAGCGTCTGTGCAAGTCAAAATTGCCGTGACAGACAGTTCCTCCAATAGTTTTTGCCCGCTTTGATAAAGGCAGTGTCAGTGTAAACCACTTTGTTAGAAACATGGAAAAGGTAGCAAATATGACTTTAACTCATTCACTTTTCCTCTGACACTGTTAAGCATTGCTCCAGGGCAGTTTCCCCTTTCTCTTTTTAATGCATTTAAATATTTCTCTTATGTGGAATAAAAAGGAGTGTACTTTTCAATTCCATATCAAAGTTGCCTCATTCATGCTACATGACTGAAGCAGCCCCCTCTGCAAAAGTTGAAATGTTTGAAGTCATTTCATCTCCGATTCAGCCTTCATGTCTTATTTATGCAAATGTGGTGAGATCATTCCCCATGTTCCCTGCGTGGGTTCCCTTAACTTTTCAGGCATCTTGAAGCAAGACGATTTTAAAGCTGCGTTTGCTCCAGGATACTGAAACTTGATTTTAAACGAAATCTTAGACAAAAGTTGAAAACAAGTGAAATGATCTCACCCCAGAAGATTATATTTGCAGGACTCAGTAATATACAAATTGATGTATTAAAATATAAACAAGATATTTTGCAGTACAGCTGCTCATCTGGATCCATCTGAACGGAGCATGTAGTCCTGACACACTGCACACTCAAATTCTCAAAATACTTGCTGACGTTTTTTGAGCAGATGAATCCAATGAGAAAAAGAAAACTGGAAAACTATCATAATGGTTGGATGTGTGAAGAGGTTCATGCAGAACCTGCTGCAATAGAAAACATTGTGGCGTGTGCTGTCTCCCAAATGCACTTGTGTTTAAAGTATTTATTTACTACTCCCCTTTTCTTTTGAGTGACTGGTAAAGGGACCAAAATGCTTGGCCTTTGATGGCTGCTGCAATAAAGTGGAGAGGAAAGAAAACTTCTCCTCCTCAAAGCCATTAATGACAATAATCAGGCACCAAGTTTAGTTTAAAGTATTTTAACCCACTGGAAACAAAAGTGTCTTTCTCTCTCTCTCTCTCTCTCTCGCTCGCTCGCTGGGGGGGGGGGGGGGGGGGGGGGGGGGGGGGGGGGGGGGGGGGGGGGGGGGGGGGGGGGGGGGGGGGGGGGGGGGGGGG
>JAVQJZ010204291.1:0-10825 GCA_036025355.1 Leiopotherapon unicolor | reverse complement strand
ATATTGATCATTTATGCAGTTTTATTGAAATTCAATATGTACAAAGTGAACAGCTGTAATATGACATAGCATATTAACTGAATAGTCTTTACATCGTGACAGCACCATGATCTTATTGTCCAAAAGTCATCAAACAGACGTTCATGCTCAGTCTTCAATTCCACATAAAGCAAACCCTGATCTTTAGCACATGCTTTGAAATCTCAGAATATCAAGTAAAAATTGAAAGAACACTATTGTGTTTAAATCACTAGCTGCAATTGTTTATAAATTCCCCCCCTCCCCATTGTAGAAATATGCAATTCAATATCTTCAGAATAAAAACGTGGTTTCACCTGGAACTCATCAGCAGAACTGAAATTTACAAAAGAAAATGGTCATTTTTATATGATTTAATGAAGTACAAAAGGTATGATTCATTGAAACACGGGGACATACCTTCCAGCGGTTACCACACTCATTACACAGAACAAATGTGGTCATCGGCTCATCGGCACTGCGGGTCTGCACCTGAAACACAAACGGGTTTTGTAAGCTGTGAACGACACATTGTACAAAGAGGCGGTGAGTAAAACTGAAATAAAATCACTCACTCATAATTGCTTGATTCATTGAAAAGTATTGATTTCACTCTTAAGTGAAGAAGATTTTAAAAAATAATGGAACCCAGTTGGATGATGCATGAATGATACCTAAAAAGCATACGGTATTATCGAAGCAGATTTATAACTACAGTATTGATCTGGCCCCAAAATGTACATTTATTGTTTCCCTCTTGCATTGTGGGTTTATAACATGGTATATAAAAGGAGTACTCCTGATGGTTCTCTATTTCAAAGCAAACAGATGAGGGACAACTCTTCTATCACAGCCTCTCTGTGAAAAAAGGCCAGGCACTTATATGATAATTTATTCCACACATCCCACACTGTAACCTGACAGCAAGCTTCTCCTTCTTACTTTCTGCTGGATTTCAAGGATGACAGGAATCCAAAATGCTAATTAATGCCTTCTACGTCCACTATCATCGCTATGTGATTATTAGGAGTTGGTTCGTCAAGATAAGCAGTATGTGGCGCCAATTCTCCAGTCGGGTGCCATTAAATCATGGCAGAGGAAAAAAGCGCGACAAGATGTAATTAAATGAGCAGCAGTCAAACTTCAAACTGTGAAAAACAAGGTAGACAGCATCATGGAAATATGTTTCTTTCATCTGTTAATTTGAGGAATGTTTTAGTTTTTAGCTCTTTTTTGTTTTGATTGTAAAGCCCTCTGAGGCAAACAATGTCTGTGATTTGGGGCTTTAAATAAATAAATTTGATTTGATTTATGATTTTTGTCTCTTCAGAGGACGTTGAAATCAGACTTTAATCATGATGACACAAAGTATGTCACATTTTCTGCTCGTATGTCTTATGTTTACCTGGTTGTAGGTGCAGTTCTTCTTCTTGCACTTGCCGCACTGCAGCAGGTCGGTGGTGGTGCCACCTGTTTTGGCCATTTGGTGTTCCCTGATGGCCTCCTGGGTGAGAACGTTCCTCAGCTGTTTCAGCTCGTCACTGGCCATTTCCTACAGAAGGAAGACAAGAAAAAAAATAGGTCAGAGAGGGGATACTATATGAGGGAAGTCCACTAAAGCTGTCGTATGCTGTTGCAGTGATCTGTACCTCAGCAGACATGGTGGCGATGCGTTTTAATTCGATGCTTCCTGCGAGTACATTTCTGCGAAGCCCAGGGTTCTTTGGGTCCTTCAAGTTGCTGATGCGGCTGCGGACTCTGTTTTTATACTTCATATCGGTGGCCTTTGTCTCTTGGTAGATATGTGCAACCGTGCAGTCAAAGAAGATCTGATCATAGTAATGTCAAATGAGGTTCCATACATTTAAATCATCACTGAATGAACAACAGATTAGTCGAACGACCAAAATAACTGACTAAACTGAAGGATATGATCTTCAATCTCTGCAGCCATGCTGTCACAGTTAGCTCCAAAATCTTTGTAGTCATCTACAAAGACCAGAAAAACATTTCATGTTAATCTGCACACTACAGTGATAATTTGTGCGTGTTACTTATGTAATATTTCACACTCTTTTCGGTATGCGTTACTCTGCCTGCATATTTAGAGCACATTAGCTGCTGTAGTGTGACGAGTGTAATCTCAGCCTCACTGTCTGTGCGCAGGGCAGCCGCCAGCATTTCAATGCATTTGTCTCTGATGGAGTCTCCGGTAGCGAGGTGAGGAGACAGTGGACCCCCGGCAGAGCTGAAGCCGGGAGACATGGGGCTGGTCGGGGTGGTGGGAGATTTAGGGGTGTCAGGTTTGCCCTTTCTGCAGAAGAGGACACATAGAAATAATCACAATGTGCAGCAATTTTGCCTGGTGTTTGGTGTTGGGCAGGTAGCGTGTTTACTGTGGGTTAAAGAGAGCTGTTCAACAAAAACATCTGTCTGCTGCTGGAAACATGTCTGAAGAGAGCTGTGAGACTGAACGAAACAGGAAAGGCAATTTTCACTTGCTTTTGCATGGATTCAATAACACATAAAATAACCTCAAAGATGTTCTCTGTAGAGCTGAGCAGAAACTACAGAGTCGTGATTATTTTCTTGTTATATCATACTTATGATGTGTTTATATCATTATATCACCATTTTATAATGTTATGAAATAACAGAGTATCATCAGCATAAACTGTGATGTCTTAAATATTGTAAAGCTGAAATACCTCTCAACGCTGTCAGTAGAGGGCTTCCTCTGTGGGGGTCCAGGCTGAGAGGCCTTGGAGCCGTGAGACTCTCTCCTTTAAAAACAAAGCCAGTATCACTAACTTCATGCTTTCCATTGAAACAAATGCATGAAACTCTTATCCCACATGGTCAGCAGTTCAGTCAAATTTTGGGGAATCCACACTTGTTTCAGTGTTATTACCTCTCCGTTGTTAGCTTCTTTGCTGGTGGTGAGCTGCTTTTCTTGGAGTCAGTGGATTCCCGCCTACAGTCGTTAATGAGATGCATTCACTAAATCTGGTTTTGCCGATGATGTTTCTATTCCATTTCAAAGAGTGGGTAGTGCATACCAGTCCTACCTGTCAGGTTTGGAGTCAGTTGAATGACGTTTCAGAGGTTGTCCAGGCTTGGAGTCGCACGAGTCCTTCCTGCAACAGAAAAGAAATGGAGTTATGACACTGACACCATTAAAAAAAAAAAAAAAAAAAAAACCAACACATTACAGTCATGAAGTGGAGTTAATTCAAATGCGTATAGTAGAATTTATTTTCCTGCTCGTGCACACCTGTGTTTTTCTTTTTTGACATCCACACTGGGCTTTTTCTGAGTTGGCGGTTTACCGTCAGAGGAATCCTTCCTGACAGAGGAAACATTTGTTCTTGATTCTCAAGCAAATCCACTCATGAACAGTGAAAGTACAAAAAGGCAACCTCCCCACACTAAATAATGACTGTTTTTAAGAAGTTCAAAGTCAAACAACCAGCAACCACCTTGTAATACACCCACAAGCATTTTCACACTCATGACTCGCCAACCTTTCTCTCTTGGCTTCATCGGAGTGTTTTTTGGACACTTTGCTATCCGATGAGTCTTTCCTGCAAAAAGAAAACAGCCTTTGTACCAAAAAAATATCCTCTAGACTCTTTGTTGTTTTCACAGTGAGGTACTGTGCAACATCTTGAAGTAAAGATGTGAGTGATCTGAGATCTCCTGAGTATATATGAGGATATTTAAACAATGGAAAAGTAAGAGTAAAATAATGAAAATGATAAACCTTCCAAGAATCGACTTTCATAACATCACTACACACAGAATATTGATATTGAGATATTGATGCTATATATTATCAATGTGTCACTTAAAACAAATGAGAAACAGATTACAGTCTGAGGTCAGTGATCATCCACAGACAACACCAAAGTAATGTTTTCAAAGATGAGCGAGAGACTGAATAATTCCCAGATCCCGGACCTGTCTTTTTTCACATGATCTGACGTCTTCTTCTGTGGAGGAGATTTAGAGCCTGCTGACTCCTTCCTGCTGTGGCAAACAACACAAGGATTCAATGCAGAGAAGAAAACTCCACAATAAAATTACAGGTTATTTCTCCAAAACAATCCTCCCGGACACTCGCGGGCTACATGCAGTTTGTAACGAGAACTCATCTGATCCAGACCTCTCCTTCTTCCCGTCCAACGAGGGCCGCTTGGGAGGAGGCGGAGGGTGAAGGTGAAGAGGAAGCGGAGGAAGAGGAGCGTTGGGGTCGGGAGGCTCTTTTCTAAATGAGAAGACATCTTTGAGTTGAGGTGAATCGCTTCACGGTGAGCATTGCGTGAGGCAAGGTGGCGTTCATGCAGACCCTGACCTTGGCGGAGGAGGATGAAGGTGGAAAGGAAGAGGAGCTATGGGAGCGTTTGGGTCCGCCGGACACTTCCTGACATATAAATCGACATTCGTTTGAGTATCCCCTAACGTCTCACAATTCTCTGCACTTAAATCGTTTCACGAACCGAAGCATGCCTGACCTCTCTTTCTTCACTTCCAGCGAAGGCCGCTTGGCCGGCGGAGAGGCGGCCCGAGGAGCGTGAGGGCGAGGAGGTCGGGAGGAAGAGTCTTTAACGTCCTTCCTGAAGAAATGTCACAACAGTACAGGTCGGCGAGCTGCGCCTCAAGAGTCCCCCACTGATGTCACATGCAGTTCAAGCGAAACACAATAATCCTTATTTTTTCTTCTTTTTTAAATAAAGACACAGCTGACTCACCCAGCATGCACAATGCAGAGCGGGCATCTTGTTAGGCCACAATGTCCACTTATAAAACTGCAGGAACAAGTGTCACTGCAACTGTGCAACAAACTATTATGTCATGCAGCGTCAGCGTCACACTTTTGAGCATGTCATGCTCTCTGGCTCGGGCGATGCACGAGTCCTGACCTGTCTTTCTTCAGGTCCACGGGGGGGCGTTTGACGGGGAGAGGAGGCCGAGCGGGGCGAGGAGGAGAGGGGTACCGGCTGGGGTACAGAATGCTGCTGTCCAACACTCCTCTCCTGCAATGAATAATTCAATCTGAAGCCATGCTGGATGTGTTTGGTGTGTTATTAGTGTTTTTGTTTTTTAGCCACTTTTCCTCTCACCTTTCAAAGATAGGTTTGGAAGCGTCCGCAGGTTTCTCACTCTGGGGTTCACTCGGCGGTCTCTCTCGTTGAGGCGCGTTCACTGGCCTCTCGTGTCGGATTTCTTCTCTGTGCTTGTCCCTCTTCATGTCATCTGCGTGGCTGTGCCTCTTGTGCTCCTCGGGGTGTTTTTCTTTCTTGACGTCTTCCACGTGTCTCATCTTTTTTGGTTCCTCTACCGGCCTGTCTTTCCTTGGCTCTGGTTTGTGTTTCTCACTCTGCAAGTCTTGTACCTGCTTCTGTTTCTTGTTATCCATTTCCATTTGACCATCCTCTGCAGGTTTTTCTTTTCTGGGTTCTTCTAAATGCTTCTCTTTTCGGATTTCCTGGGGGTGTTTCTCATTTTGGGGCTCCTCCGGGTGCTTTGCATCGCCGGGATCGTCCACATGTACCTTTTTGTTTCTGTGTTGGTCGTT
The DNA here is from genome assembly GCA_036025355.1 of Leiopotherapon unicolor. NCBI lineage: Eukaryota > Metazoa > Chordata > Actinopteri > Centrarchiformes > Terapontidae > Leiopotherapon > Leiopotherapon unicolor. Next base: position 5,229 of record JAVQJZ010204291.1, on the reverse strand, counting down.
TTGTTTTTCTTTTCTGTTTTTATCGGAGCGCTTTTTGTCAGGATCTGAGTCATGTTTCGGTTTGACATCCAGCCTCCTGTGACTAACAGAAACAAAGGAAGTATAATTTTTTACCTCTTCTTGTGAGTATGCAGACATTCAGCAGTTTCACGATAGCTGTTGGAGTGCAGCTCCCCAAAAGAGGAGGCAGGTAATCACGATTTTCCCACCTACACTACAACAGCCTATTTAATGAGCTGGCAGGCTGATGTTGATGTTAACAAGTGATCTACGTATTTACATTTTCAATAAAAATTAAACACATTCAACACAAGAACTGAGACTTAATTAAAATGCAAACACATCTGCAAACACATCTGCAGACTGGACATAAATCATAAGAGGACTTCACTGAAAAACAGCAGATAATGGTGACTGTAATTGTTACATGAAATGGAGACATTTTCTGGGGGAAAAAAAATCTCTTTCCAGTGCAGGTCTTTTTGAACAATCTCCCCCTGAGGCATAAATCCGGTCTAAATGTTGTATCTGAAGAAAATTCAGTGCCTCAGATGAAAATGGACTTCAAAGGTCCTCAGCTTTCCAAGCTTCATCAGAAATGTCCTGTATCTTCCCTTGTTAATATGACTACCTTGAAAATAACCACTTTATATAGCCTCAGGAAACACAGGCATTATAACATGCAATACAGAGGTACAGATTTCAAGATATTGCTCATCACTATGGTGTCATGCCCCCTCACACATTTGCAGACTTTTTCACCCCAGTTCTTCTACCAAGCCACTCATATCACCCAACAAAGGTCTTTTACTTTTTCCCGTGCTCTCTGTAAATCCAAGGGTGATTGTGGTTTTGCTGTTAGGGCCCCACCCCTCTTAACAGTCACCCACACTCCCTGTTACATCAGCTGACTGTGCGACTTTGAACTTCTGTAGATTTTTTTTTCTCCTGTAAACTAGTATTTAAAAATGTGTATCTTTTGGTGTCTGAACTTTATACAGCAAACTCAGTTTTAAAAAGTGCTATAAAAATAAATGCCAGGACTTTAAGGTAAATTTATACTGCACAAACATACGGCAGCAAAGTTTCTTACACTTGACTCAGACCAAAATGAAAAGGCTTTTATAATTTTTATATTGATTCTTAAATCCAGTGTCCTCTGTGCTCAATATCGACTTTGTTTAGATTAATATTTTTTCCCTCGTGCAATGCTGCATAGGAGAATGACAGAAGTCCATTTACAGCTGTCTGTGGGTAGAATGCTATACGTCTTCAAAATGATGCAATGCTACTTAAATGACAAAGGGAAATAGAGAGTGAAAGAAAATTTCTGTGGCAAAGAAACAAACAAATGCATTTACATCATTTTGCATCATCCTGAAAGGATTATTGGTTTACCTCTGAATAAGCCGCAATCATGAGGCCTCAAGGCTGTCACTGTTTACTCCTGACACTTCTTTCATCTTTTAATTTCTTGAGTGCTTTCTTGAGAGCTGCTGTTGCATTTGATTTGTGGCTATTTTTCACTGCAGGTGTGCCCATACACAGTAATTGTACAAATACTGCAAGTGTATTGTAACGCAGCTTGGTGCATACGAGAAACATCTGACCCGTTTCAGTGAATCTTTCGATGAACTCAGGTCACGCTCGCCACTCTGGCTCTCCTGCAGGTGTTGCAGGTGTGCTGTTACTGACCATCACTTCCTTTCACAATGTCTCTGTGCTCCTGTGTTAAGCGTCATGTTGTGTGCAGCAGCTGTCAAAGCACTGACCTGCTCTGCGTCTCAGAGGGCGAGCTGCTTGGAGACGGGGCCGTTTTGCTGGAGTACAAACCGTTCTTCATGTCAGATGGTTTCACAGACTCTGCGTGAGTGTTTGAATGAATCATATCGGTAAGTCATTCAAATTTACTGCACAAACAACTCTTCAAAGTCTCAGTAAATCATGCATCAAGTCAAAAACTCGAGTACCCAAAAGTCTTTTCCAGTCTTTAATGAGGACCTTTGCCAAGGCAATGACTTCCTCATCTGTGCAGTGCTTCCTGATACCATTCACAGACATGCCGATCCTCGTTTCCTTGAAGAAAAACATAAACGTACATTGTGAGCTTGAATGATCAAGCTTTTGGTCATGTTTGTGTAAGGCCTGTGTTGTTTCAGTTACACTTGCATTGTCTCTGAACAGTTTATCAGTTGAAACCAAAAGCAAAAGCTCCAACTTAATCGGTACAATAAACAGGAGCCTACCTGGAGAAGTTTGAGTGTCATATTGAAACCTTTCAGCTCCCTCAGCAGGTCCATGGCGCCCTCCTGCAAACACACACACACACACACATCGATCTCACGTTTAACCTTTTGAGCGTACCTTTTTTAGAAATGTGTAATGACAATATGAAACACACATTTGATTGCATGCATGAGTTGTTTTTTTTTTACAGCAAGCCACAAACAGAGCTGACGCAGAGGCACTTTCACTTCTGTATTTTTAAATTCTCATCCGAGCTGCAGTCAAATGAAGAATTACAACGACGTGCATGTTGATCATATTCCGATCACAAGCCAGAGAGCACAGTTTGCACCGTTGTTTTGTGTTGTTGTTGCTTTTTTTTTTATTTTTCCATTGGCTGCTGCGTGTCGTTTGCTCCGTGCAGGAACAACGTCCTGTTTGCAGAGTCAGTCACAACACGACCTTGCGCGCAGGCCGCCTTGTTTACTTTCTGCAGCGCGGATCGATATGACCAGCAGCAAAACAAAACACACACACACACACAAAAAAACATTTGCAAAACAATTTACAAAACAGGTTTGAGTAGAGTTAACGTGCGCTGCGGGCTCGGAGGGTGAACCGACGCGTCCTGTGAGCCAAACACCTGTTGACCATTTGTTACCGCGCGCCCCGGGATCGCGTTACAAATGTGCAAACTTTACAAAGATTAAATCGCGACAGTACTGCACTCGTCTCCCGTGCAAAAACAAAACCCCCTGCAGGAAAATTAAAGCGTTTGGTTGCCTCACAGGCCTCCTGCGCAACACGAGGCGGCTGCACAACGCGCCACCTGCGGGCGTCAAACTCTGCCTCACCGTGTTATTTCTAGACACCATCTTGTCCAGTTTTTTAGCAATCCGTACGAGCTCTTCCTCCCGCGTCATCGCTGCATTTACTCGACCGGGAGCGGGTCACATATACCGAAGGTAAAACAGAAAAAAAAAGAAAAGGAAGAAGCGTCGTTTGGGTGTTTGGTTTAGAAAAATGTGGAAAGGAAAGGGGGAAGAAAAAGTTTGGCTCCGGCGCAGGTCGGACTTTACGCACGGCGCGCTCCATTCAGCGCAGAGGCGTGTCCTCCTGCTGCGGGGTCCCAGCTGACCCACCCGCAGGACACATGACGGCCACTAAATATAGACGCAGGAGTGGACGCATGGGACGGGGCAAGAAAAGAAAAAAAAAACATGTCTGCTCCTCGAGGTGATTTTTCGGATGTTTTTCCGCAAGCAGACACTTGTTAAATCTCCATGTTTTGCCCTCTCTGCCTCTCTCTCACCACTTCTCCTTTGCAGCCTGATCGCTGTATGTTTGTGATCCCACTCACAGCTTGGTGACAAAGATCTACTCAATGTGTAGAGTGCAAAGGTGGAGTGAAACATCAAGCGAGACTTTGAGTTTTGTTTTGCAGAATGAAGTTAGTATGCATTTTTTCAAAAAAATCTACTCCCTCGTTTGTTTATAAGCTAAATATTTGGCACCAGAGGGCGCTGTGGTGTAAGTCTGTAACCTTTCACATCTGATCAGATACTTCCATTAGAAATCAGCTCCCACCAACCACTGCTTCTGTATGTGTCTATTTGCATCTTGCAGTTTTCCTCTTTCTGTTCCTCAAACCTTTTTATAAAGACTTTTCAGGGATGTTTTTTGTACTTTTCTCCAAGGAACCTGTCTGTAAAAATATTGAGACTGTCGAGGCTTTTCCAAGAACTACAGACACCCAGCTACTGATGCTAAATTACCCTACTATCTAACAGGAACAATATTGTTCAGAATTACTTGAGCCTGTAATTGCGCGAGTCGGTGTCTTGTGGTGTGCACAGTGAGCGATCTGAGGTCAGTTAAACAAGCACACAGAGAATTAAATTACTTGCGACTGCACGAGCAAGTGCTTTCTGCAAGGTCCTTGTAAAAATGTGTTTGTGTATCACTTCTGACAGCTTCTTGGAAGCAGTAACTGACAGACTGTTTTCATAGGAGATCTCTTCCAGGGGAAACACGAAGGCATGAAAGCTCACTCCCACGGTCCACCGGGATCCGAGCCCCACTACAGTTCAGGTCCTTGAGACGTCCCTGCTGCCGGACGTCTCGACAGTTGTGGGAAGAGAGCGATCACGACAGATGTGAGTTGCAACTGTTTGTTTCTTAAGTTAGATCAAATATCAGAGGGATGAAGGCTTGAGGTTTTAATCAGTTTGGATTTTGCCGGCTAGAAATGTTCCCAACTGTTTACATGGACGCAGTTTATGTAGACAGAAATCCTCTCTAACATAATTGTATATCATTACAGAGGCCGTATTGGCTGGGAAACTTAAAAATCAGCCCTAAAGGTAAAGATTTAAAACCATGAAATATGATCCGTGTCCAGTTCATCTGAGAGCAAAATGTCTTCCTTGGAGGATGTTTGAAGATAACTGTGTTAATGACAGCAGGTGAAAGTACAGTCTGAAAGCCCGTCCTGAGCAAAGAGTATTATCTCTTTACTCCGCTGTTACACAACAGGCTCAGCGTATAACCCGTCCCTGCAGCAGCGTGTCTGGCAGGTAGAGACGGCGTCGGCCAAGCTTTGAGAAGTGGGGCAGCTCACCGTGAGGTAAGAGAGGAAGCGGGCCAAGAGGAAGAGCCGGCGAAGATCAACCCACAACATCCTCTAACTCAGCGGACTAAACCCTTTGGCTTTAGGCGGCGGAAAGGAAAAGCGAAGGATGAAGAGCTCTCCCTCCTGCAACCTCTGACCCCTTTCCCAGACGCTCAGACTAAATAAACTGTCTGATCTCTTCTTTCTTGAGAAAGGAACTCTATGTACACCTTGTACCACCTCGCTTGCTCTAAATACTCAAACCAGCACAAAATATTAAGAATCATTAAACCTTCCCTCCGTTTCTAGCACTCGTAAGGAAACAGTTGTGGAGTCAAACTAAGTAGTAGTAATACTAATAAGTGGTACTCTTACGTACTGTACACTTATAC
>JAVQJZ010204283.1:0-11539 GCA_036025355.1 Leiopotherapon unicolor | reverse complement strand
CTCATAAATATGTCTGCATCTCACAAATACCAAGAAGCAGATATGTTAAAGGCCAACTGAAAACCACATTTACTGAAAAATAAGGTCAATTTGCTTTTTAAATGTATTATCAATAGATTTGTGTAGTTAAAATGTAGAAAAAATGTGTCTTTGGCGTTGCATCCGACATGGCAAAGTAAAGACCTGACCAGCATCAAAATGGAGCGGACATTAAACGTGTTTAATGTGCTGTTTAATGTGATGCAGCTGAGCAGCTAATCACTGCAAACTGTTTCACCTGTGAATGTTTGTTTGGTTGCTCAATCTAGAGACTGATTCAAGATGCAGGTCTAGATGTGTCATGGCTCTCATTTAAAGTCCAATTTCTTCCCCGTTTCCTTTTTTGGGCTCTGATTTCTTTTTTTCTCCAAGGAGAACACAGGACAAGTGATTTACAAAGCAGATATATGTAGGCTGAAGCAGACAAAAAAAAACCCCAAAGCAATCTAATTTCAGTTGGACTGCAGCTGATGAGGTGGGTTAAGGGGATGTTATTTCAGGAAAACTCACAGCTTTCAAGTTGCATTTTACACCTCTGTGTGTCCATCGGAAACAATGTCAGATCCAGTGGACAAGAAAGGGTGACGGACAACCTGGAGGAGGATGAAGAAAATTCGGTTTTCAGTTTTTCATTACACCCTGCTTTTGTTACCCTCTTATATCCACTTAAAGTCAGTCTGGAGCCTTGTTTGCATGACTCTAGTATTGCCTTGAGATCTCAGAGGATTTAAGGGTTTACCCCCGTGTCTCGTTTCTGAGAGGTGCATTTTCCCGGGATAAACAAAATATGTTACACTCAAAATTGCAGACAAATTCACGGGGATTATCTCTGGAGACGACTGAAATCGAACAGTGAGGAATGTAGCTGTCACCAAAGTTTACATTGAGATAAAATGTTTTTTTTCTCCAAATGCTGGGCATGTCAACAGTCTCATTATCTTTCTAAATGTCACTCTTGCAGCCTGCAGCCTCAACAATCCTTGACCCAGAAAGCAAAAATAAAGAAAACCAAGAGCATCTTTGCTAATAAGGGACTGATTGAGATGCACTTAGGACTAAAATTACAGATTTGTAGAACATTAAAAACATAAATCAACAGATCAATTATTACATTATCACATTATGGCTCTAAATGTAATAAACATCTGAAAAACACCTGTTTTAATAACAGACGAAGACAAAATGTGAGGGTGGAGACCTTTCTGTACCAAACGGTATATAATTTGGGTCAAGGGTCACAATGAGGTATAGAGTGAATGCAAACTATTTTGCAAAGTTTCGAGAACATAATTCCTTGGATGCTTGGAGGATTTTTAAATACTAGCAGACACTGTCAAGGTGATGTGACATTTTCCTGCAACAATTATACATAATTATAAACAACAATTGGAGCACATTTGATTTGGCTTTTAATTAACCGTGTGACATTTAAACATTGCAAACATTCCATAACAGCTGGAAAATAGTTTTATCTCTGGGCTGCATGGAGCTTAAACACTGCCTGCAATTTGCCAATCACATCTTAACAATGAAAAAACATAATTCAAATCCGCTACCTCATACTGATGAGGACGTCCCCGTTACGGAAAATGAAGAGGAGAATGTTCTCCTGCGTGACGTCGTGAAAGTTGGCGCTCTTCTCGTTGGCGAAGAACAGGTCAGGTTTCCAGAGACACTTGAACATCTTGGGGTCGACGGTGAGCGAATCGGACTTAAAGTCCTGCGGTAGTTTCAGCCTGGGGTCGTTCCAGCGCTGCCGCAGGAAGATGTTGACCCTGTAATCCTGTTCGGTACAGACGGGCACAAAATATGATCAGCGTCTGTATCATGTGGGCTGGTTTTAAATGGATGGTGACTAAAAGAGAAAATCGTTATGAAATTTGGTTAATGTATTCACATTTTCAACAAGGTTTTACGAAGAAAAGAGCACAGATGGACGTGCAAAATGTCCACTTTTTGCTTTTTAATGAGCCTTTTCAAACAGTCTAAATTGGGTAATAAAAGCATTTCTATTTCTTTTAAAAGGCATTTAAGACACTTCTCTGATGAGTAACACAAAAAAGACATTTTTCAGTTTCACCTTTCCTACTCTGCTTTACTATAATTGTTCCACCTTATTTACAGGTGAAATTTTCTACATCATGTAAGTTGTTTTTTTTTTAACCCATTGACAGCAGCAGCATTTTCTCACGGCAAACATTTCAACATCAACTTCAACACACCACTTTAACGCGCCGAGTGACATTTCACAGCTGCAGCAAACACACTCGTGACATCTACTTTTAAAGCAGTCAACCTCCAGAAAGCTGCAGAGTGCGGAGGTCAAATGTTATCAATACAGAAACATGCGATAGAGAAAATACCTCATTAGAGAGCTTATTAGTGAAACCTCCACATTCTTGTTGGTGGGAAAGTATCACTCTTTGGGACTTTTTTTTTTGAGGACGCTTTGATGGCATGCCCCAAGCTGTTCTGGGACCAGGTGTTAGGTAGGACTATTAATGCTGGGTGTGAAGACGGATGACTTGTCAAATAAAGCCGCCAAAATACCAGCTGCATGTGGGTGTGTATGTGTGCTACTGGATAAGAAATTAACTTTCATCTATCCTATCTTTGTTCCCAGTTTTTATAATGTTGACTGCCTTTTTTTTTCAATCTTTTTGATGCAGTAGTTTATGTAGAGTCTGCTAAAAGCTGACGTTTGTCATTGCTTCATGCACTCAGGTGTTTTCAGACCAAACATGGTTCTTTTTTTTTGTTTACTGAAAAAATGCAGTAGTAGATTGAGGACTTCCATGAAATCAGCATCAAGGCCCATAATAATGGACTGTAACATCATCACATGTGAATATTTATGAAACATCACCTGAATGAAAACATAAAGACAGGCACTTAAAATTTAATTGCAGAAATGTGGCAGAAATCGCCAATTTCTCTCTGGTGTTTGTCTTTCAACAGAGGCATCCTCTTTCTTACTTCATCTTGTTCAGCCCCCCTGTGATCCCTCCTCTCCTTGGCAACATGTTGAACCTCACTTTAAGTTGATTGTAACTCTGCTAGCTCAACCTTTGCAATTCTGCCACTGTTTTTTTTTTTTTTTTTTGGTCTGTCAGGTTTTCTTTTGCCTGGAGGAGTCTCTGGGCATCCTCCACTTACAACACACGCCCAGTCACCACTGTCGCCTCAGATCCTCATTTTGCTGCTAATCTTTTAGATTCTTGCATCTTGTTTTCTTTCTCTTAAATATATGTCAACTGGGTTCCTGGCAAAACATGTTCCTACTGCATGGAAACTATTTCAGTTCCTGCCAGGTTTGGCTGTGAGAGACTGACCTACATGTGGTTTTATATGGCATCTGTTCTTCATGAAAGTACATTGGTAATGTGATTTTTTTTTTCTGTATCGGCACTATGTTTCCTTTTTGTATCCTGGCACATGCTGGATGTACACATGAACACAAGCAGAGTAAGACCTTTCTCCTTTCTGCTAAGTAAAAACCTTTGCTGCTAACACAACACATGCACTTAATGAACACAATCAAGTCATTTATGTTTATATCAAAATAAATTCTGAATAGAGGGGCAATCTTTTAACTTTTGGGAGCATTTATATCCTTCAGCAAAGTTTACATCTCACTCGAGTGTATTCTGCAATAAGTTCGAGCCAGCAAGCACTGTGTTTAATTCTCATAAAACTCAGTATCAGACTTTGCACATCTAGAAAACACAGTACGCACACAGATCATTTTCCAGGCACGAATGCAAAAAAAGATAGGATATATAAATCCCTGTAATTTGCTGTGGCACATGTTGATACACAACGTCTACGAGGAGACAAGAAACCACACGGAGATTTCCCCCCTCTGTTGTATATACATCATGAACGGGCAGGAACTATTTCAAAAAGTCAGTGAACATCAGTCTGTACACAGAGGTCTTAGGATGGTTTATAAATTCAACAGTGACCCAGAACCGGCTTTATTTTCTTGCCAGTAAACATTTTTCGGGAGGGAGAGCAGTGATTAGATTGTTGATATCTCATTTTGGAGCGTAAGTCGTCGCTTCCACACAACCTAATTTTAGACTCCGGTGTCCAACTGAGCCCTCGAGTGACAGCGGGAGTAGCCTGGCTCTTCTCTGTCTGACAGAGACGCGAGCCAATTCCCACACCTTTGCCTTCCCCCTGAAAACCAGACAAGGAAATATATCATCCCACTGGCTCGCTCTCAAGCTGCAAAGTAAAGGATTCGATTCTGGAGAGATTTAACACGAGCGCGATCGACGAGGAAAACTCAAGCTGAGAGGCCGTAAAAAAAAAGAAACGAAAAAAGAAGCGCAATTTATTTCACCTCTCAACATCAAATTAGTCATCTTCTCCTGATGAACACAGTCGCAGAGTGAAAATAGATGCGTTAACCACGGAGGACGTGGGGTGGTGTTTGGCCGAGGGAGGTGTAAATGATGAGAGAGGGTTTCCTGAGATCAGATATCCAACCGAGTGATAAATTGAGGGGGAAAGGTGACCAGCTGTCTCGTCTTTCTCTTCCCGGATTTATTTTGAACTTTTCTCGCTTTTGTTCCCTTTCTGTCTTTCGCTGGGGGTCCAGGGGGGAAAGACGAGGAGAGGCAGAAGTCGCCGTCTGGGAGTCCCTCGTCTCTCTTTCTCGTCTCTGTCCCTCCTCTCACTTGTTCCTCTCTCGGGCCTATTGCTTTTTAATTCGTCCCTCTTATGCTCTCTTCACTTTTTATCTGCCTCCCTCTTGCTTTACCGCTTCAGATCTATCTAATTTATTCTCCCTTCTTCTGTCTTATTCTCCGTCCTCGAACTTTCGGCTGCTCAATTTCCTCACTCCTGACTCTTATTTTTCTTCTTTCTCACATTTGGTTTCTTGCTGGTTTCTAAATTTACCTTTGTCCTTCTCCTTTTCTCTGCCCTTTCTACTTTCACTTTCTTGTCTTTCAATTTCTTCATTCTGTGCCAGCTTCGTCTTATTATTATCTTATCGCTTTTCTATCTTGATTCCTGTCGTCTATTCGTCCCCCTTCTCTTTCTTCCTTCTCTCTTTCTATTTTTTCATTATATTCCTTCTATTTTTTTCCTTTTCTCCCACCCTCCGTGCAAACCCTCCTCTATATTTTGAGTTCTAAAGATTTTCCACTTTCAGCATGTCTCACCCTAACTGGTCTGTAATTGGTCCTGGTGTGAAACACTCCACTGGAAGGACTTTATAAGCGAGCACACTCATCTGATCTGCAGCCAAAAGAAATATTTCCAGAGTACATTTTCATGCAGCTCCAATTCCAGGATATAGGATCTAAGGCTTCGCTCAGAGTATCGCTCCTCATGAAACGAAAGCAGGAGAGAATTGATCACTGCTTTGGACGGAGACGCTACCCAGACCTGCAACAAGGCAGTTTGAGCAATGGTCTAAAATCTAGTCGTCTATCTGTAACTGTGAAGAATGAGGCTGGCAGTATGTTCCTTAACTAGAATCTGATTGTTCATACAGGGAAAAAATGGCAGGTTTGCGAGCTAACAGGAACTGTATTGAAACTCAGCTGCCACACAGTACACAGGTTCGTCCGCTGAACCATTTTTGCCTTAATTTTATGTGCACAACCCTGAGAGCCCCCGAGTCTCACAATTTTGAAGACTTTAACGCATCGAAGGCTGATTTCGTATGCTAAATTAAAACAATACATAACTGCTTAAGTGCTTTGATAATATTCTGCAATAATTAAGTAAAGTCAAACTTTCAAACTTTTTGTGCTTTTATCAGATTTGGCTCGATGATCCATCCTGTTGCTTACTGGTCCAAAAAGTGCCTGTATGAACACACGACGAGGCTGAAGCTGATTTTATCACCGTGCATTCAATTATTCTGTGACGGTCGTTAAAACTCACCAAGCTGTTAAAAAAAAAGAAGTTCACGGCACAGAATCGAGTCAAGCCGTCATTCTGCACATCGTTAACCTCGTCTCATGACGTGACCGTATTTACAGACAGACACTTGATGTTCATTGGCTCCTCGCGGCACTTTTAAATGAAAACACACCAGTAAGCAGCGCTCGTTGGAAGACCTTCAGGAATGTTCCCTTTATTGTTTCCTAAGTGATCAAGAGTCGACCCAGAGCCGTCCTTGAGTTTAATCTGCTCGCTAGCATTCAAACTGCACTTCTTTATCAGCAATTAAGCCATCAGATAAATGAGGCACGAAAACTCCAGTCTCGATAATGATTCACTGCTAAATGGTCTGATACTGTCTACAAAAACATGCTCGTGCATTTTTCCTAAAACTTGTCGGATAAAGGAGGTTTGGGCTCTGATCCACTGCTGCTGATTGGCGGAACTATTGATTATCAATACTGTCAGACTGGAGTGGAACTGAAGTGAACACTTACCATGGTCGTTTCTTGGATGGAGCCAAAACTGTTGATGAAAATGTTCACTCTGTCCTCCACGGGAATTCCTGGATTTTGGAAGAGAAAGAAGAAGTTGCCGTGTTGAGTGTATTTTGTTGCTGTATACTGAGGCAGTGAGGTATCTCTGTGGTTATATGTTATAGTAAGTGTCAGTTTGCTTTGTAAAACCATGTAAGTCTTTATTTATACACTGTGTATCTGGTGATCAAATTGATTACTGATCAGGATTTGTGAAAGATTTTATCAACACAATAGAGTAATAAAAATTCCCTCTGGTCCCCTCCGTTGTAAACATATATAGCTGCTGGCATCTCTCTCCATTCAGCCTTTTGCATAAACTAATAAAACTCCTGATGAATGCAGCCTGCTCTGAATACATTATTTCCTTTCAGGTGTTTACCGGAGGCTCAGAAGTCTCACAGGATAAACTCCATCAAACACATCACTAAATGAATGTGCATATATGGAGGTGGCATCTCGCTCACATCGTCCATGCACTACTGCAACCAAGCAAACGTCTTAATATTCCAAAAACACCCCTGGTATTGGCTTTAAATTCTCTATATGGTCCGTAAACGCAGCTCATCGTTTTATAGGCCTGGGCACAGTCGTGCACAAGGCACAGTTTAGGATGTAATTTGGGAGATTATGACATGGATGTTAATGGACGGGGAGCTTTCAGCCCACCCTGAAATCAAGAGCAGATGTTTGGCTGCTGGACCGGTCGCAGGCATTCAGAGAGGGAGAAAACTCTGCTCCCAGCACATCAAACATCCAGTCCCACATACAGCTCCTGCTGCCAAGTGCCACAGGATGGAAACTAACTGAGGATCTACCTGAGGACTGGTAAGACCATCAGTCAGACGCAGAGGTCACCAATCACCTCTTTGTTATTTTTATGGGTGTTTCTGTGAGAGTGAGGCCTGGTACTCCCTACGGTGTGACATTTACAGTACACTGTAAACATTGTAAAGATGGATTGCTGGTGGACAGGAAGAAAAAACAGCCACATTTTTACAGGCAGAGGTTTGCTTATGAGTCATGTCATCAGAAAGTCAAATATAATACATGCAAAATGAATATGGTATGTTAGCTCTTTTAAAGATTTGAGGCTGTTTTCAGTCACATATTTCATTCCCATGACAGCGCGTGTGCGTCAATCAACACCATGTTTAAGACCCGAGAGCATCGGCTTATTGTGGGCCTACATGATACATATGCAGGTCTGTGCATAACAAGAAATTCATTTTCATTCATGTCTTAAGCTCCATTTATGCAGATACCTGTTCATGCACGAAGTTTATGGAAGAAATCTGGAGGTACTATTCTACATCGCATACTCCTTTCTTTAATTAGCATGACAGCGGCGCAGCAAAAAATGTAAATTTAAAATAGACAGAGACAGATGAGGAGGAAAGGAGGCTTGCCTTTGAAGTTGGGCCTTATTCTGGGATCATAGCTGATCAGTAACCTGTTCAAGATGTTACTGGTTGAGTTCGCAGGGACTCGGGCCAGATCCTCAGATGACAGCTGTCTGCAAAGAAAAAAAAACAAGACAGAGAGGGAACTGTAGGCACGATTACATTAGCAGGTCAAATTCCTGGCAGATGAACAGTGCAGACACACAGTGCACCCACCTCTGCTCTGTATACTCTTTGATTAAACTTCAACCTGAGTGAGCTACCAGTAAGGGATTAAATTAGCTTTTAACATTTAAACTACACAGGCAATGTGAAAGCAAAGGAATTTTTGAAAATAAGATATAGTACAGGATTATATATTATTACCGGATTATAAGGCGCACTGGTCTATTTTTTATCTTTTTTCATATATAAGGCGCACCGACTATAAGTTGCATTAAACACAGTACGTATCACTCCGCGAGACTCCTGTCTACGGTGGCCGTAATGCTCCAACAATCCATCAAGCAGCGCGGCTTCGTAGCTTACCAAAGTCATACTAAAACATTTTGACATATAAGGCGCACCAGATTATAAGGCGCGCTGTCGATTTTTGAGAAAATATAAGGATTTGAAGTGCGCCTTATAGTCTAGTTATTGTTTGTATCAGGAAGTTTAAAGAACTAAAAATTAACCCCATTTTTATTCATTTATTTTTAGTTAACTTGCAAAAACTCCTATAAAGAAATGAGTCAATCAATCTGCCATGTGGGTGGTAAAGAGTATAAATGACTTGTTAAGACAAACAGTATATTCCTTCGCAGTTTATATCCACATTTTATTGAAACCAAAGTGAAACTTTCCTTGTGAACCATCCTGCAAAATAGCAAAAAACATCTGTCTACCGAAAATTACCACCATAACATAAAGTGGTGACTTTCAAAGACGGTCGGCCAAACACCATTTGATTTTTCTGAGGTTGACTGATGAAAAAACAATGGGACAGAAAGAGGGAAAGGGGAGAACAGGATCTGGCAGGAGAGAAAGGAGAAACAGAAAGGCTCCTTGTGGGTGGCAATGAATTCTCCTGCCAAAGAATTTCCCCTTCTCAAAGCACTTTACATATCATTATATAAACCTTATCATGCACTGAGGATGAGTTAAAGTGCTCCACAGGAATGTTGCGCAGCGTGTGTATGTTCTGCGGTTCCTCTGATCAAAGTGAAACACATAATTCCCATCCACTAAACCTCGCTTTTTTTCCCCCCTGCTTTTAACAGACCCCTCTGACAACCTCAAGCACAACAGCTAAACTGGAACCAAGTGGTTGCCCTGATCCACAAAAGGCATCCGCTGCACTAAACACGAAATATGTCATACAGCTTACACTTGCCAATACTGAGACTACATCAAACAGTTTCTCCCTCATTTCAGGAAGTTTCATTGTGGAGCCATTTGTTACCATTTAAGGAAGCAGAGGGCGAAGCTCTCCGCTGCGCACAAGAGACAGTCCAAAGGCACATGAGGCCACACTGTGTGTACCTTTTTAGTTTATCAAAAACCTATGTATCTATGTATTTAAATCTTCTTTGCAGGCTTGTATATTGTACCAGACAGATGCACACAATAAGAGTCAACAATTCAGTATTTTCTAACACAATGTGCTTTTTGTGGATTCAGTGTTGGCGTCCAGCATTTCTAACTTACTGTGTCAACATTAGACTTGAGTTGCTCTGCAGTGAGGCAGCGGATGAGATCTGGTCAAACACGATGGTGGATAAAGACTGGAAAGTGAGACCCATCAGGTGTGAAATGGACTAATGTGTCCTTTAACTTAAAAGCTTAACTGCCAGCTCGCTAACCCCGCCGATTTCACACGCACAGTTCAGTTTATTAGTCGGCTTAGCCAATGAAAACAGTTGTTTGGCTGACCTTTGAGAAAACAACCCCGGTGACGTCATTGGGGTTAATCTCGGCTTGGGCTCTGCAACAATTTTACAATGAAAGCCTGCAACACAAGCTAGAGTTTTAAAGATATCGGACCCAGGCAAGGAGACTGTCAGTACTAGAGGCTGAATGTGAGGATATCGAACACTTCTGCAGCTTTGAGGTGCTCTGAGCAACATGAGGTGCTTTTCCGCATACTTACGATGGACAGTAAACCTGCTTCCCCTTTTTCTTTCCCTTCTTTGTCCCTTTTTCTTTGGCAGATCCTCCCTCCAGACAAAGGGAGAGGACTAGGAGAAAGATGGCGAGCTTCTTAATACCCATCCTGTTGTGAGTTGAGTCTGTGGAGGAAGAAAAAAATAAATTAATAAATAAAGAGTAGAGGCCACAGCATTTAAATTACTCAAGTTAATGGTGGGCAGTTCAATAACCCGAGCTGAATTGTTCTCTTGCCGCGCTGGACAAATCTCAGCATCCATTTTCACGTGTGACAGACGACAGCTTTGTCCTCGGTGGGAAAGCACTTTATCTGTTTCCTGACCACTGTGACTTTGCCCGTTGCTGTCATGATATAATGTGCTCCCATTTACTCTGGATGCATGTCACAGACAGTTAATGTCTGAAAAGTGAATTAATCAATCTGACGTGGTTTAATCGAGTAGCGCAAGTTCGAGCATAAATCCAATCGGCGGAGTAATGCGTCCGAGTAACGATGGTCATTCAGGACTCGTCAGGTGAATGTGACCTCTAAGGGA
This sequence comes from Leiopotherapon unicolor, assembly GCA_036025355.1. Lineage (NCBI taxonomy): Eukaryota > Metazoa > Chordata > Actinopteri > Centrarchiformes > Terapontidae > Leiopotherapon > Leiopotherapon unicolor. The sequence continues at coordinate 976 of JAVQJZ010204283.1, read as the reverse complement.
TGGCTGAAATAAATATTACCTGAAATATCCTCTCCTTCACCCCAGACCATTCATAATGCTGTTTCTACATGCAGCTGCACATTTTCATGGTTGCTCGCTGTAATCTTTAGGAACTATATCATTTGGTTTGATCTATGATAGCTGTGTTGTTATAGCTCAATCCATTCTCGCACCACAAATGCTAAAATGTAGAGATAATATGGCCCTGTGTGTTCACCGTAAATCAGATCTAACAGGAGCACAACTACATGTATATCTATATGCATATACAAATGAACCCTTCTATGCACAGGCAGTGTGTTTTGCATGTCTTGATGGGGGCCATTAATCAGCTCGCGACCATAGTACCTGTGTGATTCATTCCCCGTCTATGAAAAGCGGTGCCCTTTCATTGCATAGGGACACTGAGACCCAAAGCAAAGCCAACTGTCTCATCCGTCCGCCCTGCCAGCAAGACAGTATATTAACTGAAGCAGTTTATTGTCTAGACAGAGTCTCTCTTTCTCGCTGCCTCGGCCCAGTAACTCCCCGACTGCACCTCGCCCTGCACATTGATCATCATCTTCTCCAGCGGAAATCGTTTCCACCGCTCTGCTCAGCGCCTTTTGTCTCCATGCAAACACCTTGTCTCACCCAGGCAAAGTCAACGTTGTTTTATTGATTCGCGTGATTCCTGCAAAATGGGAGATTGGCCGGTGTTCTGGTCGAGAAGGAGGACGCGGCCGACGTGCATCAGTGCTGAACCACATGGATCATAAGTCAGCAGCTGGAGTGACGGGGGTGTTTACCTCAGCGACCAACTGTTTCTTAAAAATCTTTACATACACGACCTACAATTCCCATCATTCCTCCGCATTTCATTACAGAACAGTGAACATTTCTGAGCATCTAATTTAGTTTCTCTGACAGGTGGGAGAGGGAGAAGCAACAACTTTTCAAATCTTGATCCCAACAGTAGCATTCAACATGTTATGAC
>JAVQJZ010204279.1:0-10525 GCA_036025355.1 Leiopotherapon unicolor | reverse complement strand
TTTTACTATTTCAGATATAGTTACTGATAATATTTTATGTAAAAGCACTTAAATCACTGGTAATATCTTAAGATAAAAATCCTATATTTTTGTACAATAATGTCTTTTCTTCAATCTGTCATAACAGCCTCTCCAAACTACCCAAAACTGACCCAAGGCAGTATTAATGCACCTACCCTCTGATAAACATATATAAGTCAATGTTTTCTACACTGCTGTGAAGTCAGCATGGCAGGAGCTTTTAAACGTCACCACAAGGAAATGCATGCCACAAGACAATGACAGGAAACTGGCAGCATCGAAATTTCAACACTGATGCTCAACAAATGACTGAAGGCGATGCAGACCATATTCTCTAGACTAACGGGAAAAAACCCACAAAGATGAAAGGTTTTATGAAAAATCTTCAAATAAAAGATGCAGCATGTAGATGTCCTACACCATCTGGACGTGGGTGTACGTTTGACTGTGATATGTTGTGACTACAGGGGAGCACTTACATATCTCCTCTCTGTGTGACGTCTCTGATGTCTGCTCACACATTACATTCCTTCCAAATAGCTCAGAGGATCCACTCAGTGGAAAAGAAGAGCAGAGATGGGAACAGCAATGCAAGCAAATACTGAGCTGAGCCATTTCAAGAATTCAAACTGCATCCTTTTAAGATAGCTGGTTCTACTTCCTGGGGAAGTACTGTATTGTTATTCTGACAAGCCACCCTTTTATGTCGATATCACAATGAAAATGAGACGAGAGCTAAAACGATAATCCAATCAATCCATTAGCCGATGAATAAAGCATTTATCAAACTATTCTCAAAATCGATCAATGGTTTATGTAATAAAACAACAAATTAAACATTTACATTAAGTAGCTTAGTAGTACTTAGTAGTAGTATGCTTACAGCTTGTCAAAGGGAAATATTTGCTGTAAAGTGAATATTTGGTGGGTGCGGGCTGTCACTTGTGATGGCATGATTTTCTTTTGCTGAAAATGAATCGGTTGATCAATTTATCAATAATAAATATATACAACACAAATATATTACAGGGAATCTGTGATTTCTCATTGCTGAGCAATAGCTTATTTTATAATAAAGAATTACAGCTGGACAACACAATCCTGATATTTCACAATCCTGCAGTCAGATTTCAGAAATTGGGGGAACATAGCTTCCTCATATAAGCAAATTCTTTCTGCAGTCCACTCAAATAAATTAGCTTCAAATGTGCAGTGCACTTTCTTGATCTTTCTTGAGTCTCAACATCACATCAGTCTTTGCAGACCAGATGTTCAGTGTCAAACAAAGGAACTCATCCTTCAGCACGGTCTAATAGGGGGAGGTGTGAATCACAAACATGAAAACAATCTGCCATGCAGCCTCTGACCCACTTTGATATATATATATATATATATATATATAGGACTATGGCCCATGTGCATTGTCTTAGTAAAGCATAACGTCACACGCACAAAGAGACAGAAACAGACCGGCCCACAAGACCTTGCTAGGTGCAGCGTTTGGGCTCCAGACGATGCACCCATTTGGCATCTTCTCAAAATGTCAGCCCGTTTGTTTTGCTTGCCTCCAAATGTGGATATTTTAGGAGCGGCACAGGGTGTTCTGTATGGTGTGACATCAAACCTTCATTGTGAAAATATTAATGAGTTGGTTTTTTTTTTCTATCTCCTTTCGGCAGAATCTGACTCAACTTACTCAATGATCAGATGAGTAAGAATGTTTAAGATGCGACCAAATACAATGCTGAGCAGACCATTAACAGCAGCGACAGCTCCCAACTGAACTGAAAGCCTCACCATTTCATTTGACTAATTACGAAGCTTTTCATTTTCATCATATGCCTGTGGGTGCTGCAAAACCTCAAAAGTAATGAGCTTTACAAAACCAGTGTAAAAGGAACTTGGAGGACAAAAAGGGAAGTGGGGGGGGGCATTTTTGGAATCAGGAGACTAAGGACTCAACTACACATTTCTCTGAAATAGACCAGCCTCTGGCAAATAAACAGAAAACATAAAAGTCTTGATATAACTGGCCTGGACTAAGATCATAACAAGGTATTGAAACTAGATGGATTGTTACTGTTTGGGGCAGTCTGAAACAACAGGGGGTTTATCCCCATCACCTCACGCTAAGGGAATAAAGGCCATGGCCACTGTGAATGGCTTAATGGATAAAGAATAAAAGGGGAGAGAGAAAAGAGGCTTACACTCCCAAAAACCCTCAAACACGTCCCTTAGAGTTGCTGTGGTCAGTGGCTGCAAGGAGTTCAAGTGGTGGTATTGTGGAAAGAGCAGGTCAAACTAAATGCGTTCTTGGCATCACAGACTGAAATGGGATTCCTAGTCAGGTTCCCCTTTGCCCACCTTTCATTCGGGATCAACATTAGCTATCCACTTACCAAGAAAGCTCATTTGTCCATATTCTATCAGGATACTTTATTGACTAATTAAATTCTGCCTTAAATCTTTGAGCCCAAAGTTGAGAGGTTCTAGTGTGGCAGCTTCTGTTCCACACTTGTTCCGACACTTAAAGACAAACTGCAGCAGCTCTATTGGATTTAGCTTCGTGTCTGAAAGCATGCGATCGCTATGACTCGGACACTGAAGCATTACTTTGCCTCTAGAGAGCTGACCTACCCTGTTGTGAGAGACGCTTAATGTCAGGTCAAATTCCATTATAAGCTCTTTTTTGCCTTTAAGCAACTGAGCTCCGCACATGTCAGACATTTTATTCTTTACCTTCCTTTCTTTTCAACCTGGGGACAGGCGATGCAGGTGACCCAGGTGATCGTGGAATGACGTCAGACTTTGTGGGGGTAGTCAATCTCCGGTCTGCATCTTTCTTAGCAGGAGATTCCACTCTCCGGGTGTGGTCCATCTTCGGAGGGCTGCTCTCCCCCTCAGGGTCAGGCCTTGCGGGATTTGTGTTCAGAACCGAGTGGGGAGCTGGTCGAGCAGAGACACAGAAAAACAAGTGAGCGAATGACAAGGTAAAAAAGGTAAGACATGCACACAGATGGAACCAGTTGGTCTTCATTCCTTTCAATGCTGGGCAGTAGTTAAGTGTGGATGACGCAATCTTCCTAAAGAAGAGCAAGTATGAAGCATGAGGGGTGGAATCCATGGCTGTGAGGAGTGTTTTCTTTGAGAGTGCTCAATTGGTAACTCAAAATATTAATATTGTAACACCATAATGAAACAGATCACCTCCAAAGAAATATTCTAAGCTCTTTTGTATCCTCTACAGTGCTTCTTTTAGCTATTGAGCAACGTTTTCTGTGGCAGAGATTACACTATTTGCTCAGAAGCACAAGATAATAGGTCTTAAGCTTGCCCCTCTAACTCTGGGCCTTATACCATTTCTACTCTGAAGAACTGATTTATCGACAGACCGGCCCGAGCAAATGGCCTGGCTCCCTGGCAGGAAAAAAACAAAAACACAGTAATTGCTTTTTGGCATCCTGATGATTCTATTGAGGTGAAATGAATTGCTGAGCATAACAGAATCAGAGTGATCATCTTCCCAGAAGTAGACAAACTTATGTTTGAAATCAACTTGGGAGGAGACGAATTCAGAGAGATTTTTAACTTTTTTGTTTGTTTTTTTTTATAAAAGACTAGCTCAGTCAGATTGTTGGGACAGCAGCTTCACTCACAGCACCATGACTCACATTTGGCAGGCTTCTAAACTTGAATCTCCTACTCAAACATTAGTTTGCCCAGGCTCTGACAGCCTAACAAAGGCCCTCGTGGGAGGGACACTTGGCTTTGTCCACTCAGCACTGTAGCCCTGCGCTCCCTGTGGAACCGTGTCAGAGCACAGTTTCTTCTGCATAGTATCTGAAGGTAAACACTGGGGCAACATGCTGTAAATTATTCAGACTTTGGCTAAAAACAACACAGACAGTAGGGTGCTGTCACACTGAGACACTGAATGCACCAAAGATTTACTCTCCAGTTGCTGTGCTATTCAGTGGCTTGCATAGAGGAGTACCAATGAGCCTTGAAGCCAATGCTGTGCAATTTCAAAGAGAATTGATTATAGCTTTCTATAGAGTACCCAACTGTACATTGTGTTTCTCAAGCCATAAACACTTTATATAAAACAAGCCACATAACCACTAACACACTGATCCTTTGTGCGTAAAACTTCAGATTATTATTAGAGGAACAAAGCTGGATAAAGGTCTGTATAAATAGCAGCAGGCCAAATAAACTTGTCACTACTGCAACAACAAATGTTTAGTAGCATTCAGCGAGATATCAGGCCTCATGGCAAAGTTTGTCTGGGCTCAGCTAGACGCATGTAACGGCTAGGTCATCAGTCTGGGAAACAGAGGCAGTTGCTGATGACCCTGAGCTGGACAGAGCACGATGGCCAGAGAGAATGGCAGAAAGAGTCCCTGAAAGATTTCAGCTGGGAGACAAGACACTGTGCTTCCCCCTCGCTGAAGCATGCCACTATTAAATAAGCATTCCTCGGGCAGCGATGTGCTCTGACAGAGAGGGGCCATTGTTGTGGTCTTTTCATGGCAACAGGACAGCAGCCAAAACACTGCAATGACAGTGAGAAGAGAAAAGGACAAGGAGGAGGAGGAAGGGGAAGGGGAGTGGGGTGTAGTGAGATAAACTGAAAGTAGGAGATGAACACTGAAAATGCCTTGGTGAAATTATGAAACAAAATGCAGCTTTGTGGGAGGAAAAAATACAGAGCGGGAGTTGGTAATGTTCTCAGGGATGAAATTAAGATGATTTATCTTTATTTACGGCTGTATAAAAAGCAGTGCCACAGAACGACACAGCATCTGAAGCCTGCAACCAACTTCGTTTAAACCTGACTGAAGACTGCCTGCTCTTCCTCTAATCGCCAAGAGGGAAAATACTTACAAAGATGACTTAAATATCTACAATAATAACTATTAATCAAATCCCTACAATATTTCTGCATACACATGATGCTCCTCACAACCCCGAGCACTCCTTTCTTACTGCTCAGGTGATGAATGACACAACCCTTGTCTCTGGAATTTATCATCTTACACCATTTCCTTACAAATCCCTAAGGGCAGATATGACAACCGGACTACCAAAGGTGATAGGAGCAAGTGTAGCTCCGAAGGACAGATATTGTGTCAACATATTCTGTGAAAGTTCCCCATACACCTGAGAACCGGAGCCACAAAGCATCGGCTCGCTGACAGGGACAGACAATCACCGTGATCTATATTGTCGGTGACGAGGAGAATGAGAATGTAACACTCTGGTATGTTGGTGGCGCTGACAATGAATGCCAATGAAACCTGAAGCTCTCTGGAGGAAAATGCGATGGGAGCTGAGGGAGAGGATAGCTGCTGCGTAGCAAGGGACTGAAACAAGGGCTGATTGATGCAGCACTCCGACTGTCTGGGAGAACAGAGTGTATGACAGATGTATGGAAGTTAAGGGGAAAAAAATAAGACAAAGTTTGAACTATGGCTACATCTCACAAATACTTCCAATTGAATTTTGTTCTTTAAAAAATGCTTTCAAACTTACAGACCAGCACCTAAAGACACCTATTTTTCTTGAGAAATCACCTCTCTTTTAGAAGTGTTTCTGAAGGTGGGTTACTGTCAAATGATTGATGGTTGGTAGCAGTAACACACAAATTAGGGTTATAATGTGCCGCCAAAGGAAATGAAGAAGACTGGACACTAGCAAACATGGACATAAATTATGTACAACTATAAATAAATATGTAAAAATTATCTTTGAAAATGTTTTCTGGGAAAGAACACCCAAAACATTTGTCCAACTTCAAGGACATACACAACATATTGATGAGCAACAGTGAATGTCAATGAATGAAGTCTGCTGAGCTGAATGACTCCAATTCAGGGACTTCTGCCTGTCCTAGGCTGACATGGTGCTGGGTACATGTGTATTTGGAAAACACTGACCCCTTACAGCAAACAAGATTGGGACACACTCATGCAGGGCTTGGAGAAAAATGCTGAAGAAATATTTGCACAGATGTCCTGAATGCAGTGACAAAAGCTGTACAGCAATCCATGAACTCCGTGTTCTCCTGTGTGTCTACACCGAGTTGAGCCAAGATTACCAAATTACAGTGTCCTCGTGGTATTTATTAGTGAAATCATTTCAGAAACAGGGACACAAGGCTTATTCTATCATTATATTTATACAACCCATACAACAGAGGGGGTCTACCCATGAAACACTGGGGAACTGCCTCCTTACCATATTTACACTCTAGCTCCCCACAGGAGCTGCTCCCAGGGGACGACTCCAGCCGAAAGCCATTAGACCACCCACTTGTGACATCATCTACATTATTCATGGTCTTAAATCAATGCACACCAACTTCCTCTGAGATGCTTGAGTCTCCATCAAGCCTGAACATGGAAAAACACTCAGACATGTTGGAGGTTTTGGTGTGCACCACTAGTCCTTCTTTAGGGGGTCCTGAAAATATGATGTGTCTGCATTTGCCTTTTGATTGGGATTTTCACAGTGGACTGCAGGCATGATTGCTTTTTTACACCCTCCTACTGAGTACCAAATGGGCATTCGACAGCTATGAGACCCTTCAAAGTGGGTCAGAGGAGGTTCAGGAATCTGCAGCATGCTGTGCGTCTGATCATTGGTTGAATATCGCACAGTCACCTTGCATCATGACCCAATTGGCCCTGTCGTGTCTCCCTGAGGGGCCTCTTTGGCTGCAGGTGTCAAACAAAACCTGAGGCACTCAGTGGAACCCATTTACATGCAAAAGTGATACAACTGAATAAGATATCTGTAAAAGTCAGCAGAATTAGTGAAGGAACCCCTGCAGGAGTGGGTGTATGCACGCATGCACGAGCACAGTGTGGAAGCAGAAAGGCAGGTTGGGAATCAGCAGGTAATTAGCACAGACTCTGTGCCTTTCCCCAGTTAGAGGCATGTTGGATAAGACAAAATATCTGTACAACTTCCAGTCTCAGTTTGGAAAAAGACAGCACAGGCTCTTCAAAGCTCATTGTACATTCACAAAGGAATTCAGTACTTTACAGTTTGACTGGTGACACTGCGAGTAAAGAGCCAAGTTAAGCTTAAAACTAGGACAACTGGTAATACCGCCACACAAAAAGTGATTTAGCAGAAATCCAATTTCACAGCATATTATTTTGTGAGAGCAGGTTTTAAATACCCCACTGCAATGCCAGCGTTTTCATGTAGTGCTGACCCAGTGCCACTTATATAGGGCTCAGTCACCTCCCAAACTGCAGGCCTTCTTGTGTAATTATTTTAGTATAGAGTATGAACATATATCCAAGAAATAAGTCCTTGGTCCAGCATGTGCCCCAAAAAATGGAAGCTCTTATCTATATGAGGACTATAGGATCTGACAGGCACCTTTACTAAGCACAGGATCCAGACAATACATCACAGTGCTCTTTTTTGACTTGCTTGTCCACCTTGCATGCGACCCATGAACCAGGGTAAGAAAATCCTGTGTCCTCAGCAGCACAGCAAAACATATGACTCACCGTATGACAGAATCAGCAAACTATGACAGCACATTCTTACGACAGTGTTATGCTTATTAACAGCTTAGGCAGGGAAGGCTGAGAAGAGCCGGAAAAAGCAACGGCAATGTGAAACTGTCAGATACAAAAACAAGTCAGACATTCCCAGTGTGAAGCAAAAACAGAGAAGCAATGGTAGGTTATAGAATGACCTTGGTTAGATGACAGTGATCAGTCGTAATAAATACAACTTCTCAATGCAACATCCAAAGCACTGCCTATGTCTTATCAAGATACTGTGCAGAGTAAAAAATATAGGGCTAGACATGGAATTTTTATGAAGCTAAGAGCTTCACTGTTAGACATAACCTTTTCTGCCTCCTTGCAAACAGATAAGAGGAGCAGCAGCCACCAAGAATGACTAAAGTTGTATAACACAATGACACAGAATAGCTGCAAAATCTAAATAAGTCTGATCTCACAGAAGTACTCAGTAAACAGGGTGGAACTTTCTCCTGAAAAATGGAAATGAGGCAAACAAGGGACGAGGAAACAGCATTGAGACCCAGAGTGTGAAATCAAAAGACTGGAAAGGGAAAAGGGCGGCAACTCAAAAAAAAAAGAAGAAAGAAAAAGAAAAGAGGAACTCGAGAAAACACACAGAGAATGGATCTGCATCTCATTTGGGCTGGGCCACTGGGACTAATGAACTACCTCATCGCTTACCCCCCTAACCCGTCGCCCCTTCACCCTGTTGTGTCCGTCCTGCATCGAATAGGGTGATGTAAGAGGGCAAAGGGGCCCAGACACACAGGAAGCGCAGTGTAAACAACAAGCACTGACTCCATGCCAAGCCAGGCTCTGTGTGTGTGAGTGTTTGGAGACCAAAGTTTTCATTAGATGTGCTTACAACTGATGACTGCACTTTTAAATGGGAACTGAGATAAACATCATTAAATTCTTCACACAAACTGTACTAAATTCTACCAGGATACATGATCATTTTGAACTACAAGCAATGATAATTTCACTTCTGGATTAGAATCAAAATATATCTTTTTTTACTAATGGTTTAAAAAACCAAACACACTGAAACTCGAGAATGTTTGACATTTTACTTGCAAAATAACGTCTGCAATTAATCACTTACCAAATGATTGATTCATAATCATTGATTAATTTACTTTTTGGGTCATGAGTAAAAGAAAATAACTGGTCAAATATACTCATTGCAGAATGATGAACCGACTCATCAACTGATGTCTGCCTAATTAAGACAAACATGCTTCCGCACAGCAATCAAAAGGGTTGAGGATGAGTGAATACTAATGTCTCCGTCAGTGACTGCAACAGCTTTCATCCCATCACCTGGTCCAGGCTGAGGACAATGCCTGGCATTCAGCTGCTGCTGCTCTCTCCTGCACCACCGTACGCGCCAAAGCCACCGCTCTGATGAAAGGCTTCGCTTATCTGAACTAGCAGCAGCTCCCGAGGGACCCTGCATCTGCTGCTGCCGCCAACGGGTTCCTAACGCAAACGGTCTGACCAGTGATGGGAGAGAGTGGCAAGAACTGCAGAAATTAGGCCTTTCTCAATGACATCAGACGGCAACGAGGGATTTCTCTGCCACACTAGCTGCCATTCATATGAGCAAAGAGTACATCAGCATGCCAGCCAGTCGCTCATGGCAAACTGCAAACATCTTCTACACTCACTCATGAATTTTCCATCTGCATGGCACTCTAATTTCTATTTCTGTGCAGAATTTAACATTATGCCGGAAATATCATGAACAATGACGGTGTAAATTGAGAATTCGGAATGATCCTCTGCTCATAAAGCGTGGCTGGGATTAATAAGTAGATTCAGGTAATATGACTGGCAACACTGGTCAGCAAGACAGCATTGCTTACATTTTGAAAGAGCTGTGACTGTGTGTGTCCTTGTCTGAGGTAGCTCACAGAGCCATTGTTTGTCAGTTTGTTCAAATATGGTTATTTTCATAAACATTGCATGCAGAAAACATCAGTCCAGAGCAGTAATCATGCACTTTGAACATACAATTACAGCCAACAGTTATCATTAAGTGGATTTTTGTCTACCCTCACAAAAACCCAGAACTTTTCTGTTGGCAACAAGGCCCAGTCAAGGGTTTCATAATCACAGTTAACTACGACAACGCCAAATGTTCACTCCCACTCCCTCTGTGACGCTGTTCAAATACATCAACGGGAAAAAAGTTTTTTACCATTTCCTAGAAAGCAGGCGCATGCACTAAAATAAATGTGAAAATAGGTCAAACATTGTCTCCAAGTGACATACAGTACACCTGCCAAGGAATGTGTAGAGAGATCAAGATGTGTTTACAGTACGAAGCATGCCCTTTAGCTGAACAGGGACCAGTCTAATATTAGCAGATAGGTCTGGTGACTGGACCTTTCAGATGACCGGGGAGTTCAGAGCGGCCCGTCTGGGATTTTTTCAGACTTGGTGGTAGATGTAGCAGGAACAAGCGACACAGTCCAAATCAAGACTTCCCTCCCCTTGCCTTTCCTTTAGCGTCCCAGGGAGAAGGGCACCGCACCTGACTGTTATTAAATTTAGGTCACAACACTGCAGCATCGGCCTTCTTGGTGCATGTCACAACTGAGACAAAAAAAAAAGACAAAAAGTTGTTAAGGAGAGCAGATGCCTTCCAAATAGCACATGTGTACGTTTCATGGATTTCTCCTGTTTTTAAAGCAAAGGGGTTTGTAGTAAGAACGGCATGTTTCTTTGGCATTCAGTCTGCCCAGCTGCTGCAGCTGTGCAGCATCTATGACCAGACTTTGGCCTAGAATCTATCCCCTTAAAGAAACTGCATCAGTCTTTCTGGTTTCCTAATGCTCTCTTGCAGATGATTCATTTGTTATAAATGCTGCCTTTTAGTTTGTCTTGGAAAGTATCTGTCTATTTTCATTCTTGAAGGAATAGTTTGTCAGTTTGGGAAGCTGAAA
>JAVQJZ010204248.1:0-25129 GCA_036025355.1 Leiopotherapon unicolor | reverse complement strand
CCAAGTCCTAAAAACTCACATTTATTATTTATTCGCTATTTAAATATGTTTTTTATCATTTATGTCATTCATTCATTGCTGCAGATAATTTAGCTCTGACAAAACATTCAATAAAGACAAACAGGACTCAAATGATCTCTTTGAATTTAAGCAACCAACAAAATCTTTGTGTGAGCAGGTTACTGTCTGATATGCAGTGCATGCAGCTTTGTTAAATGTTTTATCTGAGGTTATTTTAACTGTGATGATTGTGTTTCTTAGACTCAGTAACACACAGGAGTGCCTGGAAAGCTCACTCATCGAAAAGGAGAACACGTTGGCCAAGACGTCTGAAAAACTTGAGCTCATCAACAGCCTCCGCGAGTCTTTGAGTGAAAAAGAAACTCAGTACAAAGAGGTGTCTGACAGGCTCCTTCAGACTGAGCACACTGTGAGTTTTGACTCCTTTTTTTGTTTCTATTCACCACAGTTCAATATTCAGCTTCGTTCATCTTGTTTTGTTTTTCTCCCGCAGCTTGAGGATGTCTCCAAGAAATGCAGCAGCTCAGAGAAACAGTGCTCTGAGTTGAAAACAGAAGTTGTCGACCTCACACAGAAGCTGAGTGTGCTGAAAGAAAAGGTGTGATTTTATGAATAGGAACACGAGTCTTTACATTTTCACTTAATTTAATTCATTTATTTTTATCCATTCAGTGCAAGGATGCAGTTACTAACTGACGCGTGATAACATTTCTCCTCACTTGATGTCTCATCATTGTTTTCTTCATTTTCAGAGTCAAAAACAGGAAGTCACCATTGAAACTTTACAAACTGAGCTCGATCAGACAAACGAGGAGTTGGACAAACTGAATACAGCCTACTTGGAAGAGCGAGCCCAACTCATCCACGACCTTCAAAGCTGCGAGCGTGAAATAGACAGTCTTAAAGACACTCTGCTGGAAAAGGACAAGGAGATAGCTTCGCTCTCTAGTAACATGACGGAGTACGCCGAACAGGTCACAGTTCTGAAACAGGAGATCAAACTCAAAGAAGAGAACCTGGTTCGTGTAGAAAATGCGCTGAGTAAGGCAGAGCGGGAGGCCACGATCATCAGAGAGTCTCAAAATTCAGACCAGCAAACCCGAGATAGCAAGATGACGGAGCTGGTTGGAAACCTCAAAGATACTGAGATGGAGTTGGTGAAGGTCAGAGAGGAAAGAGAGGCTAAAGTGGCTGAGGTGGAGCATCTGATAAAACAGGCTGAAGAGGACATGAAGACTATTCAGGACCTCCGAGGGGAGATTCAGAAACACGTCGTAAGCCATCGTAATCACCTCTCTGAATGCGAGCCGCACATCACTTCGTTAAAGGAGAAGCTGCAGCGGTCAGAAGAACTCGTTTCACAGCTCAAGGACGAGAATAGCAGCAACGAGCAGCTGCAGCAACAGTTAAACGATAAAGAACAGACCTATGAAAAAGAGCTGAAATCTGTCAAGGATGAACAGAACAATCTTCTGGCACAGGTGGAAAAATACAATAAGGAAATGCAGACACTGTCCACGCAGTTAGAGGAGCGACAGCAGAGTGAGGAGCACATCAAAAAGGAGCTGCAGGAGAAACTGGAAACTATAACATCGCTGGAAAACCAAATAAAGGCCACTGATAAACAGGCCGAGGACGAGAGGCAGAAATTCAACAGTGAATTAAAAGTCCGGGATTCAGAAAATGAGAAATTAAACAGTGAACTTCAAAGCAAATCTGAAAATATCTCTAAACTCAAGAACTTATTAAAAAACATGAAAACTGAGAAAAAGCAGCTGCAAGAAAAACTTACAGAGCTGACGGACGAGCTCGAGCTGCAGAAGCAAAATGTAAATCAACTCAGTGAAAAAGTTGCATCTGCTCTTGAACTCAATGGCAGCCTGGAAAATCAAGTCCATTGCCTTACAAAAGAAAAGGAGAGGCTTGAACTGGAAGTAGCTGAAAGCGCAAAAACTATCTCAGAAGTTGCAGCTGAAAAAGATTCATTACAAGCAAAAATATCTATATTGGAGACGCAGCAGTCACAAAACAACGCAATAATTGAAGGGCTGCAAAAAGATAAAGAGGGTCTGACTCTTCAAATGAGCGAGTTGAATCGAGTCATTGAGCAAAGCACACACTCAAACTCAGAGATGCTGCTGGAAAAAACTAATGAATGTAATAATCTCAAACAGTTACTCAGGGAGAGGGAGGAGGAGGTGACACAACTGCAGGAGCGAGTGCAGAGCTTGACTTCGAATGCAGATCAACTCCAGCGTGACCTGGCAGAAAAAGAGCAGACTGTCAGTGATCTTCGAGTGCAGACAGAGGCCCAACAAAATCAGCAGATGCAACTTCAGGAGACTCTGTCTCTGCTTCGAGAACAGGAAAGCCACCTGAAGTCCGGGTTAATGGAGAAAGATGTGGCGTTGAAAGAGAACCACAGCTTGCAGAATGAAATCACAAAACAGAAAAATATAGTCTCCCAGCTACAAGCAGAAGCTGAATCACTTAAAGACGAACACTCACGGCTGCGTCAGCAAATTGAAGAGAGAGAAGAAATGTTGAAAAATGTGAAAGAGCAGAGTCAAAACCACAAAGACAAACTGGACGATACAAACAAGACGGTTAAATCTCTGAGTGACCAAATCAGTGCAATGGAAGAAAACGCCAGAAAGTTTCAGTCTGAAGCAGAGCAGAGGCAAACAGAGTTGATGAGCTTAAACAGCCACATCCAGGCATTGACTGAAAATAACCACCAGCTTCGTGCTGCCTGTGAATCCAGAGAAAAGGAGCTCGCTCGGCAAATACAGGCGCTGTCTGACCTCGACGGACAGCTTAAAGCAACTCTTGAACAGAACTCCAGTTTGAGCGTGAAGATTAGCAGCCTGACAGAAGAAAATCAGAAACTACAAGAGGAGTTGGGACAGAACATGAAATCAGTTTCTGAACTAACCACCCAGAAGAGTTTACTCCAAGAACAAAACTCTGGGCTCGAAATCCAAATCTCAGAAAGTAAGAAAATGATTGATGGCCTGCTGAAGGAAAAGGAGACTCTTACATTTGCAGCAGATGAATTAAAGAACATCCTCAAAGAAAGTGAAGTGTCAAACTCTGCAGGTTTGCTCGAGAAAACAAGTGAATGTGCTAATCTGTCAAACACATTACAGCAGAGAGAACAACAACTTGAAAGCCTACAAGAGCAAGTCGACAGCTTAAAAAAGCAAGTCAGTCAGCTCAGCATGTCCTTGGATGAGAAAGAGCAAACTGTGTCAGATCAGAGATCACAGTTGGAAACTCAGCAGAATCAAGTGCTGCAACTTCAGGATACTATTTCTATGCTTCAGGAGCAGGGATCGGTCCTCAAGTCGGGGCTGATGGAGAAAGATGCCGCGTTTCAGCAGAAAGTGGAGGAGTGTGGCGTTTATCAGAATGAAGTCACACTGCAGAAAACACTCATATCGCAGATTCAAGGCGAGGTAGAGTCTCTCAGGCAAGAGTGTTTGGAGGCAAAACAGCAGACGGAGCAAAAAGAACAGGCGTTAAAAGAAGTAAGAAACGAGCTTCAGAGCCACAAAGACGAGCTGAATAAACGAAGCGAGTCAGTGATTTCGCTCAGCAGTCAACTTGGAGCCATGAATGAAAACGCTGCAGAGATGGAGGCTGAAATTACCAACCTGAAATCCGCTTTGCAGAAACTCACAGAAGAAAACGGTCAGCTGAAGCAGGAGGAGGACCAGAGGAAAGCAGAGATGGTTGATTTTAAAGATAACATTCAGGCGCTGAATGAGCAGAATTCAAGATTAAAATCTGAGTTTCAGAAAACAGTGACGGAGCTGTCCAAAGCACACGAAGAAGTCGCTCATCTCAAAACGACATGCTCGGAGAATGAGCGGCTTAATTTGACCGTACAAGGAAAAGATGACTCCCTGAAACAACAGGAGGATCTGATCCAGCAACTCAACAGTAAGATTGCCGAGCAGGAGGAGCAACTGAAACAGAAATCAGATGACAACGTCAGTTTAAGTGCAAAAGTTTCAGAGCTTGATGACTCTGTGTGTAAACTCAGAGGTCAGGTCGACAGTCTTACTTCAGAGTCGGCTCTGCTGAAAAATACTTTGGAGGAAAAAGAACAGTCAAGTCTTGAATATCAAAGTCATTCCACAGCTGCTGTTGAAAATCTCAGTTCAGATCTACAAGCCAAAGAGGCAGAGTGTGAGAGCTTGAAAGAACAGGTTTCACACCTTGAAGAGTCGGTCACAAAGCTCAACAACTCCCTCCAAGTGCAGATATCTGAAGTGGAAAATCTGAAAAAGGCCCTGGAAGAAAAAGAAGCAGCTGTCGCGGAGCAATCAAAGGATCTTCAGGATATTCAGAGAAGAGCAGACGAGGCTTCGCTTTTTAAAACTCAGTTCATGGAAAGCACAGAGTTGGTGTCACAGCTGCAAGGTCAGATTCAGTCACTGTCCGCTGAGTCAGAAAACCTCAAAAAGTCAGCTGAAGAAACACAAAGTGCCTTCAACAACCTGCAAGAGAAATATGCGGCTAACTTAGAGGAGCTGCGAGATGCGAGAAAGCAACTGTCCCAAAGGACTGATGAGGTGTCCGACCTTCGCAAGTTATTAGATGAAACCAATAATAAACATCAGACAGCAAAGACCACCGTGGAAACATTGAGAAATGAGCTGTCAGCGATCCAGCACAAACTGGAAAAAACTGAAGACCTGAACTCGAGTCTTTCAAAGGAGAAGGATGAAGCTTTTGCCTCTCACCAAGCAAGCGTGTCTCTGCTGACCGTTGAAATAGAAAGACTCAAATCACAACATCTCCAAGTTGTTGCACAAATGAATGCTCTGACAGAAAACCTTGAGCAGAGAGAGATGGCTCTCCATGCCATTAACAACCAGTACACATCTCAGGCCAAACACACATCTCAGCTGGTTTCAGAAATGCAGAAACTAGAAGAGCAAAACAGGAGACTCAATGAGGAGATTAGTTTGACAAAGGGAGAGCTTCAGAACCGTCTCACTGCTGTCAGTAAGGAAAACACACGTTTACAGGAGGAAGTTAGAAAAGTTCTTTCAGAGAAGGAAGAACTGGAGAGGAGACATCTTCAGATAAGGGCATCGCAGGGGGAGCTGCAGGTTCAGATGGAGCAGCAGTCCAGCAGCATGAACGAAATAATGGAGAAAACGAAGTCCGAGAAGGAGAGCCTTCAAGCAAAGGTTAGTGCCAAAGATGAAGAACTTTCTCAATTAAAAGAAAACATTCAAAAGATAGAACAAATTCTGCAGGACTCTGAGAAAGAGTGGCTGTTAGTTCTGGATAGAGAAAAACAAGATAAGAATCTACTTGCAGAACAATTGAAAAGTGTTGAAAATGAAATGAAATCTAAAGATGTTAAAGTTAATGCTTTGAAACACGACCTGGACAGTTTGCAGGAGAAACTAGCAGAGGCTTCCTCTGCAGTCAGACAGGGCTCTGATCAATTGAGCGCAAAAGAGTTGGAGGCGTCAGCGTCCAGGATCCAACTCGAGAAGGTATTAGCATCTGTCCAGGAAAAGGATCATGAGAACAGTCATTTGCAACAGGCGCTAAAAGCTGCCGAACTTGAGTTACAGAAACTTATTGAGAGGAAAAATGGTACTGACAAAGATACACCTGATTTCCCACAACCATCTGAGGGCTCAGTTCTTTTAAATAAAGAGCAAATGTCTTTACAAAACATGATAAAACAGTTACAAGAAAGTCATCTGTCTGAGGTAGATGTTTTGAAAAGTGAGTTGGATAAAACTGTTGCACAGTTAAAGAAAACACAAAATACACTGAATGAAGGAGAGAGGAGTAATGAAGAGAAAGGTCAAAAAGTTTCTCTTTTGCAAGAAATGGTTGAGCATCTGCAGACTCGGCTCGATGCCGAATTAGAGAAAGTCAAAGAAGCTACTGTCAAACACGCTTCTTTACACCGTGAACTGCAAGCGAAAGACGAGCAGATCAACTGTATGAGCATTCAGATGAGTCAGCAGAAGGAATTACTCACCGGGCTTAGTCAGCAGTTAAGGGACAAAGATGCATCTGTCGCCCAGGTCATGGAAGCTGCCTCCAATGAAAGATTGAAACTTGGTGAGGAAAAAACATCTCTGATAGCACAATTAGAAAGCGTGAAGCAAGAACACAAAACCTCCATGAAGAGGCTGGAAGATATTTCTCAGCAGTTGGAGGATCATATTTCACGTTCTCAAAGCGAAATTGAGACCAAGAATTCGGAGAAGTGTGATCTGATGAAAGAAAACGATGAGCTTAAGAGTGAACTAGCAAAGGTATCAAAAGAAAAAGATGCCACGAAGAAGAAACTGCAAGCTGCTCTCATTATAAGAAAGGATCTGATGAAAAAAATTGAGCAATATGAAAATCAAAAAGAAGAGAGTATGAACAATGAAACGGAGGTCTCACTTTTACAGGATAAAATGCAGGAAGTAACAAATCAAGCTCTAGCCTCTGAAAAAATGTTTGAAGAAAAGATTTCCCTTCTCGAAAAGAAGATTCTTGAGAAAGAAGGAGAGATTCTTGAACACAAAGCAGAAAGTGAAAGACTTTTGGACCAGTTACAGTCAGAAAAACATATTCTGCAAGTCAAATTAAGTGAGAAAGAAGCGTGCGTGTCAGAAACATTGCAAACACTGACTGAGAAAAGCTCTTTAATTGAGCAGCTGCAGTTTAGTGCTGCAGAGAAAGAAGAAGCGTTCGAGCGAGACAGAAACAGCTGGATGCAGAAAGTAGAAGAGCTGCAAAATGAAATCACCACATATAAAGATGAATTAAAGGACAAATCTTCCACATCTACAGCCGTTGATTTAGAAAACGAGCTTGGCCAGATGAAGCTTGAAAAAGCGATGCTGCAGAAAAAGGCCCAGGCTGCTTTGCTGGCACGCAAAGAAACTATGAAGAAAGCACAAGAAAGTGAAAAGAAATTAACACAAGAACTAGCTGAACTCAAAGACGACTACAAAGCCCTCTTAGAGCAGCGCTGTCAGCAGACCAACGAGCTAAATGCTGTGCAGTTAAACTTTGACGAGAAGGTCAGGGAGATGGAGGAGCTGCGTAAAACCTCTTTGTCTTATCGAGATGAACTGGACACTTTAAGACAGCTTGTTGAGGAGAAGGATAAAACTCTACAAGATTTAAAGATGTCGCTGGCTGAGAAGGAGAGCCATTGCCATTCTCTGTCAAACTTACAAACAGAGCTGGAAAATATTAAATCCAAATATGAAAGCATGTCTCTTGATATGGCAAATAAAGATGAAGCTCTCGTAATCATGAACCAGAGAGAAGAAACTTTGAAATCAAAACTTCACATGGTGGAGAGTGACTTAGAGAAAGCTCATGCTGAAATAAAAGAGAAAACAGAAGAAGTTGAGAAATATCAGGAAACAATTAAAGTTACTGAGTTAAAGATGCAACAGGAGAAGCAAACTTTATGTGATGAAAAGATTTCTTTAGAGGCCCAGCTAAGCATCTCCAAGTCTGCACTGGAGGAACACATGCAAGCAGATGAAGGCAAATATAAACTTCTGATGGAAGAAAACAAGACTCTTTTGGATAAAAGTAATCAGATGAAAGTGGAACTTGAGAAAGCAGTTGCTTTAGTTTCAGAGAAATCTGTGGAAGTTTTAACCCTCGAAAAGACGCTCGCAGAGACACAGCCACAGCTCAGTGAGGACAAAGGTGTTTTAACTAAGGAACTTGAAATGCAGAGGACTTTGGATTCAATAAATCAAGAAAAAGAAGATGCTTTCAGATTAATCGATGAACTCAGATGTGAGGTAACCAGACTGAACGAGCAATCGAAGGAGTCTGCTAAAGTTAACGAGCAGCTTCAGCAGAAGGAGCCTGAAATGTGCATCACGCAGGACTTTAACAAAGAAGAAGCCTGTTTTTCATGCAAATGCGCTGAAAACTTTGAAGTGAAACTTAAGGAGAGAGATGATGCCCTGTTAGTTTCTCAGGCTCAAGTTTCAGAAAAGGAAGAATTAATTGCTGCACTCGAACAGCAATTACAGCAGCAAATCAAGGTGCATGAAATTGCCATTGAGAAGATGAGAACAGAGGCTGATGAGCTTCAAAAATCTCGAGACGATGGCTCCAAACTGAACGATCAGGACAACCAAAGCAAAATTGCTCTTTTAACCAGGAAGCTTCAAGCAGCTTTAGTCTCAAGGAAAGATCTTCAAAAAGAAAATGCAGCACTGAAAGAAGAAGTAGAGACGCTGTCAGCTAAACATGAAGCTAAAGAAGCTGAATATTTTGCTCTGGAGTCATCAGTGCTGAAGCTGAAACAACAAAATACAGACCTGGAAAGCTCGGTGTTGTCACTGAACAAGGAGAAAGACAAACTCATCTTTGAAGTGGACCGTTTCTCAAATGATAATCGCAGCCTGTCAGCAGCCTGCGAAAGCTTGAAACTAACCATCGAAAATATCACCCAGCAGAAACAAGCCTTTTCATGTCAGCTTGAATCACTCAAGGACTCTCAAACAGAAGAGCTGTCCAAGTGGAAGTCAAAACACGCTGAGCTGAAACAAGAGTACGAGTCTCTCTTACAAGCTTATGAAAATGTTAGCAGTGAGATGGATAAGATGAGACAGCTTTTGGAAGGGGCCAAAAGAGAAAGGCAGGAAGCCCTCAGAAAAATCCACAAACATGAGGCTGAGATGGAGTCTTTGGAGAGGCAAGCGCGAGAGTTAGAGGAAGAAAACGCAAGAATTAAAGAGAAGATGCACAAATTTTCCAAAGAGAAACGGCAGAAGATTGAAGAGCTGGAGGAAGAGAATCAGAAAATTGGAAAACAGCTGACTGAACTTGAAGAAAACCACAAAATGGAAATGTCTGAACTGACAGATAAAAACCAACATCTGGAGGCGGAGATCTGCAAACTTCAAGAGTCATCAGAGGATCTCGGACAGAAGCTCAATGAGTTACAGGCAGAAAATAAACAACTCGCCGAAAAGCTTGAAGAATCAAACTCTTCATTGGAAAAGAAGGACTTTGAATCAAATACGCACACAAACAACATGCAGTTCAAACTTGATGAAGCGCTCGGTTTGAATAATTCACTGACTGCACAGATTGAAGCCCAGAAAACAGAACTGGGTGCTCAGTTGGAAATCAACAACTTGTTACAGAAAGAGAAGCAACATCTCTGTGAAAGAATTGAGAAGATACAGAATGATCATGAAGTGCAGCTGGGAGAAAAAGACGACGTGATTAAAGAGCTCAAAGACGTCATTTATCGGCACAGCCAAGAGACCATCAGCCTCAACGAGAAGGTGAGGATCTTGGAGGATGATAAGTCTCTTCTGCAGGAGGAGCTCGAAAACGTTCAAGAGATTTCCGACAAAGTGAAAAATGAAAATGAATATTTAGAAACTGTGATCCTCAAAAACTCTGAAAGGATTGATGAACTGACCGAGTCTGTCGCCGCTTTACAAACCCAGAACGTGCAGCTG
This sequence comes from Leiopotherapon unicolor, assembly GCA_036025355.1. Classification (NCBI taxonomy): domain Eukaryota; kingdom Metazoa; phylum Chordata; class Actinopteri; order Centrarchiformes; family Terapontidae; genus Leiopotherapon; species Leiopotherapon unicolor. The sequence goes on along the minus strand of JAVQJZ010204248.1, from coordinate 15,623 downwards.
TCCTCTCAGCTGGCAGCCAGTAAAGACATGAGTAACCAGGTTCGTCAAGAAAAAGAGGAGGAGCAGCTCAAGTTGGTCAAAGAGTTTGAGGAGAAACTCAAGACGGTTCAGAGAGGCAATGAAGGGTCTAAAAACGTGAAGAAAGAACTGCAAGAACTGCTGAAGGAAAAGCATCAGGAGATAAATCAGCTGCAGCAAAACTGCATCAAATACCAGGAACTGATTTTAGATTTAGAGAGCTCTTTGAAGACGTCACGCTCAGCCTGCGAACACTTGGAGAAAGAACTGAAGAAAAGCTCAGAGAAAATATCAGTCATAGAGGGGAGAAGTAAACAAGTTGAAGCTGAGCTGTCAGAACACAAGAGCCTCCTCCAGCAGGCCAAAGAAAAGATTGTGAGTGTTGAATCTGAAAGAGACCAGCTGGCTCAGGACATTTCACAGAAAAATAAAGAGTCTGAAGATCGGCTGACGGAGAAAACAAAACCTGCACAGAATATAGATGAGACACAAATCAGTTCTTACAGGGAGAATCAGTTTGCATTACAGCAACAGATAGAGGACCTGAAGGACTCAAAAGATAAAGAGAGTCAAAAATTAAATGAGCTGTGGCAGCAGATTGACTCCAAAGAACTGCAGATAAATACTCTGATAAGAGCAGCTGAGACTAATGAAGTCAAGCTGTCTGCTTTATCTGCCACGCCTCAAGGTGCAGAGGCCACCAAACTCTGGAATGATTTGTACCAAAAGACATTAAGCGAGAAGGACAACCAGCTCCTCGAACAGGGCTTTGTGATCAAACGATTCCTCGAGGACATGAGAGTGAAAGACAAGGAGGTGAATGAGCTACGAGTGACCAAGTCGAGGCTGGAAAGGACGCTCAACGAATACTCTGTCGCCGCCGCCGCACAGCAGAGGCAGCTGTTTGTAATGAGTGCAAGCAACGCTGAACTTAGTGAGAACGTGGAGTTAATGACTGTGCAGGTGAAGGAACTCAGCGCTAGTGTGGAAAGAATGGAACAAGAGAAAAACTCTCTGAACCGACAGCTTGCTGACAAAGACGATTTGATCTCCCAAATGCAGCTAAATCTCCAGCAAATGGAGAAGATAAACGCAGACTCTGATGCTCAACTGCTCCTTTTACAGTCTCAAAATGACAAACTTCAAGCTGACTTTGAGAAGCAGGAGGGCATTTCTCTGCAACTGAAAACACTCCTGCAGAGCAAAGACGCTGAGATCTCCTCGTTGCTGTCCTGTAGAGACGGACAGATGTCAGGATATCTGGAACAACTCCAGGCTAACTATCGCTCCCAGGTAGCCGTGTACGAGGACAGGTTAACGTCGTCACGCTACCAAAGAGAAAAGGCTGACAAAGAGTTGCGAGGGCTTGAAACCAAAGTCAAAAGCCTGCAAATTAAAGTGAACAGGTCCATCCAGGAGAAGGAGCAGATGGCTGCTAAGATGGAGTCCTTCAAGAACTCGATGGTGTCTTTACAGAGCGAACGAGAGCGGCTGATGTCCGAATACAGAATACTTGAAGCCAAGAGTCAGCTGGGGCTGATGGGTAAAGAGGGCTCCAGTGACGGGGAAGGTGGCGCCACCAAAGGCCTTAAACACGAAATTAGGAAACTCTTACATCAAATGGACGATCTCAACTCAGAGAACGCGATGCTCAGGGCCCAGCTGGTCCGGTACAGAGAGGATTTGAATCAGGTTTTATCTCTGAAGGACAACCAGCTGAAGGTGCTGCTGAAGAAGCAGCAGGATGTGATCAAAAACCTTGAAAACCAAAAGGCTGCGGCTGAAAAGCAACACAGAGAGTCTCGGTTAGAACTGCAAAAGGAAGAAGAGGCGAGCAATTATCTGAAATCTGAGATTTCTAAACTTAAAGCTCAGGTTTCGAAACAAGAAGAGGATATAATAACTCTAAAGAAGGAGAGAGCTGCGACAGACGAAGGCAAAGTGATCATCGATCTGCAGAACGCTGTGGCAGCCAAAGCAGCTGAATGTAACGACCTCCAGCAAAAACTCCTCTCTCAGAAAGTCCTTATCGATGAGCTCAAGGAAAAAATGCAGCAGGTGGAAACTGAAACAGATAAAAAACTGGGCGAAGCTGAGGACAAATACAACAGCGAGCTGGATACCTTCGAGCGCGAGGTGGAGCTGATGAGGAACGAGCGGGAGACGGCCGATCGAAGGGTGGCGGAGCTCGCCAAAGACCTGCTGGAAATGGAGCAGCAGTTATCAGAGGCCAAAACGCAAAGCAAAGACGCGAAGGCCCAAAATGAGTCCCTGTGCAAAGCTATGGCCGCCTTGCAGGATGACAGAGACCAGCTCATCGAAGACTTTAAGACCCTGAGAAACCGCTACGATGAAGAACTGCGAGCCACTCAGGCAGCGCTGAACAAGGTTGAGCGCAGCCTGCAGGACGCCACCTCTGACTTGGCGATGTTCGCCAAAGAGAGGGACGTCCTTGTTCACAAATTAAAAGCTTTAGAGAGCAAAGACGCACACACCGAGCTGAGCAAGTTGCTGGACGAGCTGTCGAAGGCTTTGTCGGAGAAAGAGAGGGAGCTGAAGAAGGCCGTCCTGGAAAATAACACGTACAGCAGGCAGCTGTCGGCCTTCTCCAGATCCATGGCCAGCCTCCAAAACGATCGAGACCGGCTGATGGACGAGCTGACCGGAGCCAAAAGAGTGTTTGAATCCAGACAAGGGGCCGTCAGCGCCACGGCCGGGGAAAAGTCTCAAGGAAGTGGCGTCAGTGCCCCCCAGAGAGAGAGAGATGTGCCGGTAAGTCAAGTCATCAGCTGTGGTTTGAGTTGGGCTGCTGCTTGCACTTCCTCTCTCGGCTGGGCTTCATTCGTTTTGTCGTTTATGTTTGTTTTCATACGTACCATCGCTTCGACTTGCATGGTATGCATGATATTTTGTGTTGGGATGCACACGCTCTGGTGTCTGTCAAGTTCTGTTTAACCTGCATATGTATATTAATAATGCAGATATATTTTATGTTTTCAGTTTTAACATGGAGACTGTTTTTATGTTATTTCAGGAGATGAGGCCGAAGATAGATGAACTGCAGCAGGAAGAAAAGGCAGATCTGAGGTAACTTAGAAATGAACTGTGGACGTCACTGACCTCTTGTGGTCTGTTGTTGGTCTCTCTGTGCTGCCTCCTGCCTCTCTGGTTATGCACGTGTCAATGCATGCACACTGTTTATAGTACAGGGACGCCTTCTCCAAAAATTCACCACCTCAGAGGGTTTTCAGTGCAACAGAAACAAGAAAAGGTTGCACTTCCTTCAGCAAGAAGTAGAAAGTTTGATATTGGACAAACATCAGAAGTATCGTAGATAAATGTGACAAAAACCAAACAACATTTTGAGGTTTGACTCACTGAAGGTATTTCTGTCCTGCAGGTCTGACACAGAGAGGAAGGACACACCAGTCAAGGTGAGATAACCTGAATCTGAACTTCAGCCTTTATTTGAAAACTACATGATCACTGCATGATCATTGTATTTGTATTTTACAAATGTTTTACATTAGTTGTATATAAAGAAAAGTACCAAATGTGAAGAAATATATTTTGATTTTAAAAACAAAAAGCTTTAGTTCAGTCGGTCTGAAGTGTCTCAATCATCCACATCATGTTCAGAGTTAGAAAAATGTCACCTGGACCTGATTTTGTTCCTTTGTTCATCTAATTTTACTTCCCCCGTGCAGGAAACATCTGTCCTGGCAGGTCAGAGCGGCGTGGAGGAGATGGTGAGGTGTCTGGAGGCGGAGAGGATCCGGCTCCACGGAGACCTGCAGCGCTGCATGTTCGAGATCCAACAACGAGACCAGTACTTCCAGCAGCTCAACACCAAGGTACGAAACAGCCTGTCGCTGAGACTGAAAGATAAAACGTTGGCGGTGTCGACACAAAGTGAAGTCTTGTGTAAGTTGTTCGGACTTGTGTGCGATGTGGGCAGTGTAGGCAAGCTGTGTGATTACACAACAGTGAACTTACAGACGTTTCTGCCTGTTTAACTTCAGCTGCAGCAGTCGGTGGAGGAGAAAGGAGCGGTCGCAGCTCAGCTGAGGGCCGTTTCACAAACTCTGAGAGACACCCAGCACCGCTGCCACTGGCTGGAAACTCAAGTCCACGGCCCGGCTCAGGTAGATGAAGCTCAACAGGTGTGAGAAGCTTCTGTTACAGAACGAGTCACATCAGATAAAACTTCTTCTTCTCAGAATCTGGAACTGGATTATCCTTTTTACATTTTTATAAAGTAGAAGAGCAGCCACACACAGTCAGATGGTTTATTAAAGTGCAGCTGCTTCTTCTTCTTCGAAGACTTACCTGTAACTTTGATGTTATTTCAAAGTTAATGATTTTTAAACAGATACGCTGAAAAAAACATGAAACTTCCATTAATCTCGGACTCTGTTTCTTGTCATTAAAATAATGTTAGAATAAAAAATGTCTGCACACCTGTTATGTTGCGTGTCTTCCAGCAGGGGTCAGTGTTTGCTGAGGTGGCACCTGGAGCCCCCCAGGAGAGAAGCAACAGCTCCAACATGATCACTGAATCTGCTGAAGTCAGTCAGCTCCGGGAGAGGTGAGGAGGCGTCTGTTTCTGTAGGATGATACTGCACGTACAGGTGTTTATACGTGTGTGTGTGTGTGTGTGTGTGTGTGTGTGTGTGTGTGTGTGTGTGTGTGTGTGTGTGTGTGTGTGTGTGTCAGGCTGCTCGAGGTGGAGCACAGTCTCGCAGATGAACGAGCCCGAAGAGAAACAGCTGAGGAGGCTCTGCGTCTCGCTGAGGACAGAGCAAAGAGGTGACAGCCAACTTCTGACAACACTCTCTCTCACACACACACACACACACACACACACACACACTAATATATTTACATGTATTTAACAGTGTGTAAGTCTTAAAAGTTGTGGTTTTGTTCTGCAGTGCTGCGTCCAGCCTGTCCAGAGACGTTCAGAGAGACTTCAGCATCGAGATGGAAACAGAAGAAGAGTGGGAAGCTCTCAGTCTCAACCCAAACCAGCCTCTGATAACTCGAAAGGTGCGCAGCTCACACGACACACACATTTTATCATTTATTTACTCCAGCTCATCCAGGAAAACTCACCCCGTGTGTTTGCTCTCCAGGTGAAAGGCGGCATGGTGGCGTGCCGGCGGTGGCTCAGGGGGCGGAGCCTCTACTTCTCCAGGCTGCTGACGAGCCGCGCACGCTCTCGTTATCTCTTCCTCGCCTACCTGCTCACCATACACGTGCTCGTCCTCATGTGCCTCACCGGTGCCCTGTAAACAAGGACACACACACACACACACACACACACACACACACACACACACACAGTCGCTGCTGGGACAGTAAATGATGTATTTCATCAGATGGATACAGACAGAAACATGTTTACAACATGTTAAAAGTTTAAGAAGGAATCCTTCGCAAAAAGTGATGAGGGTCATTTTGATTTCTGTGTTTTGTTTTTGTAGACTGAACTCGGTCAGTTTTGTTTAAATCTCCTCTCAGATTTTTGAATGTTCGGAGGTAAAAAGTACGAGCCTTAAAGTATGAATCTCTCTGAAAAGAAATTAAATGTGTTTCTTACTGTTTCTTTTAGACCCAAATTACAAAGGAGATGATGAAAACTTTTGACAAAAGTGTTTTAAGAAGGAAGGACTCCAACTTCCACGTAACTCTCATGTAAAAGCCTTTAAAGGTGCAGAAAGCCATATCCGTTGTGGGTTAACACTACTGCTTAGATGTGTGAGTCTCCTCTCCTCCTCGCCTCCTCCGATCGGGGGAAACAATCACGCAAACATCCCGTCTGTCCGTAACCGTTTGCTTTCCATCTCAGTCAGATTTTGGACACCAGCTGCTGCTTTCTTGCCTGCCCGGTTTCACACCTTGCACATAATCGTAATGCTGAGTTAAAACTATGCACTGAAAGTCCAAATATGTAAATAATCATCTCATGTGAAGCACTACACCTCTCCCACTCTCCCTCCTGTTCCCTTTAACTGTAAAGCCAAAGGTGTCTGTGTTCCCACCTTGGCCGTTTGAACGAGTGCTCTCACGCCGGCTGACATAGTGGGAGATAAAGGTTTGAAAATATCTTTCAGATTTATTGTGGTTTCGTTTTGTGCCACTGAAAATGGACAGTGGGTATGAAAGTGCGTTTATTTAAGGTGTTTCTGTATTTATGTGTGCATCCACAGAAATCTGCTGTACAGTATCTATCTATGGACTGTATGTATGTATGTATATATATATATACACATTTCTATCCTCTGCCTGATGTTTGACTGTACATTTCTTCATGATTGTTTGAGAACGTGATTGATGAGAGACGAGATCAAATAACGAGCCAAGAAAAGTGTAAAGTGAGATGTCTGGTTCTTTTAAAGACAAAGAAAATGGAATAAAATGTAAAAAGATGCTTCTTGGCTCGTTAATTGATCCCGTTTTGCAGAAACGGACAGTTTATGGTGTGGTACGTTGTCCTGATGATCTGTACATAAAGGTGTGATTGACGGACAAAGCGATGGAACTGAATCTATTTATGAAAAAAAGGAAAAACTACTGAAAAATGTTCAGATGGCATATTTTCTCTACTGCCTCTATTTTTAAGAGATAGTGATGCTGTCGGCCTTTTGACGACACGAGGCCGAACTTTGGTGCAATACTGTGTCAGAGGTGAGCTTTTTCAGATCACCCTTCAACACCTGGAGAGAAATTTAATAAAGCTCATTGAACTTTTCTTTATCCTGCTCATATGATGTGTATTTTACGGACAGACTGTCTCTTTGAAAGAACTGATCATGACATTATTACACGCCGAGCTGTTTAAGGACGATTACAGTCACTTTTATTTCAGATGGATTACATCGAAATAAAGAGAATAACTAATAATTACACACAAAGTAAAAGTGAGGCTGGTGGGAACGTCTTTGTGTTTCTGATTGTTTTCACTTTGACCTGAAGGAGGAGATTTAAGGCCTCTAACAGTCTCTTCCATTTCACTCAGTACCACAAATGTCAACAATTATTGTGACTTATTGTGTGTTTTACCAAAAAAACAAGCATCTAAAATGTGAAGAAGCAAGTGTAATAATAATGTTTTTAGTAGATTGATTCTTTGAATTGTAGAAATTATACTTTAATCTGCTGAAATCTGTTAAATCAGTTTGATGTTAAAAAACAAAAGAAATTCTGACACCACGTTTTGTTCATGTTGAATAATTTATCGTGCAAAAATGTCCAGACTTAAATGCGGCTGCCGGAGTTGAATTTAATGGCAGAAAAAATGATTTCTTCTTCAGCTTTTTGTGGTCCTTTGTGCTCACAGTCAAAGAGAAAAGGATCCTTTCAGAGCCACATTTTCTCAGCAGCTCTCAGCCGTCACACGGAGACCAATTTCTCCAGAGACCGCAGAACAGAGGAGGCCGTTCTTCTTTGAAGTTCCAGCACACAGCCGAGGCTTTAAAATGCACTTTGGTTCTGCACTTTAACACTAGTGTGCAATCTCAAACTGTAATGAAACATATCAACGTTTCAATATTTTAATCCATCGTCATTTCTAATAGCCGGGAATTGAAAAGACCTGAGAACAAAAGGCCGAATATCAAAACATCACGACGTGCTGAAGTTCATTCTTTAAAGAGCCGCAGCCTTTGAAGTCCACGTGCAGTTAGATTCCTTTATGCCTTTTTTCATATCACATTACTATCTGCTGCTGCAAATGAGTCTCCTCACAGGGATCATTAATGTTTCAGATGATCTTTTCTTATCTTCTCGGTAACAGAAGCTCAGCGCAGGCCTCCATCAGTCGACTGAATAATGAGCAGGAGGGAGACGCACAATAATCTCATTTACATCGTCCCATCCGGCACGTTCAGTGGACGAGAATTAACTGGAAAGATCTTAAAATGCAAAAGAAAAGAAGGTTAATTTACTGTAATAGTTGTTTTGGAGCTCTGAATGCAGGTGCAAAACTTCTGCTTCAACTTTTTATTTCAAATCTCTTTCAGTCCTACTTGATTATTTTGCATGTTGTTGTTTTGGATGTTTTCTCTGATGTTATATGTTAAATACTGCAATGCATTGTAGAAAATACTGTGAAGAAAATTATGATTGTGTACAATTTATCAGCTGCAAAATGTAAAATATTTCTTCTTCTTTGAGGGAAATGTTCCTTTCTACCACTGATGAGATGTTTTATTTACTTGTGTTGAATGTAATGTGCACATGAAGCCAGTAGATGGCAAAATCTGCTCACTAAACACACACACACACACACACACACACACACACACACACACACACACTTACACACACACACAGAGCAGGGTGTTAAAAACAAGCGTTTCCTGTGCAGGGTGGTATTTTCAGAGATAATCATGAATGGGAGGTGGGCTCACACACTCTTTCTCATCTCACTATTGTTCGTGGGTTTGCCCCTTTTTTCTTTTTTTTTTTTAAACAATTATTTCAGCTGCAGCTACAAAAGTCCATTTCCTGCCTGTGTGGATGAAATATTCATGAGGAAGTTCCCATTTTTTTAAAGGTTATGATCTCCTCTCATATAAAGACGTGTGTGGAGGAGCAGAGTGTTTTTTTTTCCTCTTTCTGCTCTGTGGTCATCGATCAAAGGGGGATTTTATCTCTTCACTGCACATCCACGTTTTCTCAGTCACTTCTGAAGAGTCCGAGATGAGACTTTTCTTTTTGCTGCTGACACGTTTCTACACCTGAACTTCAGTTTTACACGAAGGCTCCTGATTTCTGGAGGAAACCTCTCAGACTCGCTTCTAATAAAAGAAAAAACCTGCACCTCGTTTCTCTTTCTCTCTCTTTCTCTCCATCCAGAGTGAAAACAGTCCTCCAGTTGCCGGTGACCCACTTGCCTCCAGCATTAGAGGAAGAGAACCGGAGGAGTAGGAGAAAATGGGCGGGGAGGAGGTAGAGGTGAAAACATGTGGGAGTCTGCAATGATTAATGTGCTTTCAGAGATGGAGTGAGAGAGAGAGAGAGAGAGAGAGGGAGCAGCGAACAAGGGCATCTGTGATGTGAGCTGGAGGAAAGAGTGCGAGCAGTAAAGGTGCGCTCAACAAATAACGACCCCATCTTCATCTTTACGCACCTGAAACACTGAAGATGCAACCAAATCAAAAACCTCCAAACATTTTCAAGAAGAGGGAGCTTCACTTTTTAGACAAATTACTCAGAAATCTCTCGAGTCTCTCAATTTTTTCTCTCCGGGGAGCCAGGCGGGACTTTTTCCAGATGAATCAGCGGGGGTGCGATCACCAGTCGTCCCACTTTGATCCTCCTGATACCCGATGGAGGATCGATGGCGTCAGCAGTGACCTCCTCTTCGCCACAGACCACAGGGCCTTTCGATCCTCCTCCTCCTCCTGAAGCCTTTGACACAAATCACAGCTCGCCATGATGAATCGCTGCTCCTGGTGAAATAACGCGCTCGCAGCCTCTGTGATAGTTTATTTATCTGTTCCAGCTCAGAGACATCCATCAAGATTATATTTTCAAATCAGCTGCAGCCAGGTAGCAATAGAAAAACAGTGAAAAATGCACATTTAGTGGCACATAAAGGAGCCTGACAGCCCATAGGAGACATGAAATATTTAAATAAACCTATATATGGTTTATAAATGGATGAAAACTTCTATTGTGTCTCCACACATCAATTCTTCTTCTGCATTTAGAAAAAAAAACACACCTCCTGCTTCTTTCCTCTACTTGAAAATCTGCTCCAGCTGCAGATATTAAACTCATTTTTATGATTTTCTGACTGTAAAGTTTCCATCTCTGTGACGCTTCATGTGCACGAAGCTGCATTTGAAAAGAAGAAAAGCTGCTTTATCAATAAAAGGTTGAATTTCTGAACCAAAACTATCTTCTTCCTCACAGATATATTTTTCATGTTTATATAAAAGCCTCTGCCAAACGGTCCCACACATGTAAGATGTAATCTAAGTAATTCAAACTTCATTGTCCCGGAGGGGAAACTCCATTTGCAGCCGGATAATCAAAGCAATCAACCACATATCAAGTGAAAGTGCAGGAACAACAGCGCAGCTCTCATCTGATGATCGAGCGTGACCTGCATGTGAAGGAAACAACGCTCTTCTTTTTTAATCTGCTGAATTAATGTTGCTGCTGCATTTTTATGACATCAGAATAAAGAAAACCCTCAAATTCAACTTGTAGCTGCAGTGATGATGATGATGATGATGATGTTTATGGATGATATTCAACCTCATGTGTGTGTTTTCTTGTTTGGACTCTGCAGGACTTCGCTGCCTCGCTGCTCTCTTTTGCCTCCTATTCTCTTTTTAGCCCTACATTTTTTTTTTTTTTGCAGTGTGCCCTATATAATGTCCCACTTTGCAATTAGGTCTGCTGCTGCTGGTGTGTTCGGAGACGAGCGACAGGACGGAGTTTCTTCCTGCAGCACAGACTGCTGGGAGTGTGTGTGAGAGTGTGTGTGTGTGTGTGAGGCATTCGATCAGGTCTCACACTTCCTGTTGTCGCCTCTGGAATTGGGTTCACTTGCGAACATGTCCTGACCGACTCTTGTGGCACTTCTTCTTCTTGTTTTTTCTACTTCCTGTGTGTGTTTGATCCCATCGTGCAACCTGGACGCTTCTCGTCCGAACATCTTCGTCATCTTCTTTCATTCTTCATCCTTCTCGTCCTGTAACGGTCAAATCGGCCACATCAGCATCTTCAGCAGATCTGCTGCTGCACGCATGACCCACCCTCCCAACATGGCTCATTAGTTGCCATGGCAACAAGGTCTTCCCTGGCTACCAGCTCGAGACCCCCCCCCCAGCTCCTTCAGCCGTTCATAATACAGCCCATGACTTCACTCTCTGTCCCCTCTTCATTTCATTTTATTTTTACACCGAGGAATTCAGAGCTGAAAATGTGCTGACAGCAGTGATAAGTGATTTTTTAGAAAGGCCTGATGTGACACACACACACACACACACATAATCTGCAGCAGCTCCTCATAAAGACTCACACCAGCTTCAATCTGCACATATGATGCTCACAATGAATCAAACACTATTGTTTTTACTCGTTATGTAGTTTTTTTTGGTAAATTTAGAGGATTTCTGTACAAATTCAATGAGAAAGTGCAGAAGGTGCAAACTGACATAAACACCTCTGAGTGGTCAGATATGTCTCTCTGGAGATGTTCGAGAGCAAAATGAAGCATGAAAATTGGATTTTTCATCCATCAAATGGACACAAACATGCTTGAATGGGCGTTCATTTTTAGTTTCAAGTTTATTCTTTGGAGAGACGTGTTAAGAAAAATGTGTTTTTATTATTTTTGTGTGATTTCTGTGTATTCGTTGTCACGTGTGGAGTGAGCCGAGCCTGCTGCTTCCATCATTGAAGTATTATTGATCTTCTCATCTAACTCTCATCGAGAGAACGAAGAAGCGTTTTTTTCCTGAAATCCCAAATAAATTCTGACAACAAATCTTTAAAAGCTGGTAAAAAGTCATCATGTGCTGCAATTCAGTGGCTTCTTTCGCTTTACACAACAAAATCAAAGATTCACCTGAATTTCAAAGGACATCCTGCAGATTTATAATAATAAAATAATCAAGCGCATCAAGGATAAAGATCCAAACCAGCCAGTGACATAAACATTATCTTGGTAATGTCATTTAAAAACCGTCTTTTTAGATAGATAGATGCAGATATATCAGATCACCTTCCTTAAGTCTTTGTTTCTCCCTCATGTTTCCCTTCATCGGTATCTCTGCTGTCTTATATTTTATCTCCAACACTTCATGGATGTTCTTCTTTAGTGTTTCCACTTAACAAACATGAATTGTGTGATGATCTCAAAGTGTCCTCGGTTAGAGAGACTTTCATTAAGAGGCAGGAAAAAAAAAGGTATTTCTGAGGGTGTGTGTTTAATGAAGCGATGTGAATGTAAATAGATGAAGCTGAAGTGGGGTAATTTACTGAAGCAGCATCAGCGACACATCTTGTGATTCCTCCTGAAGAAATCCCAGCAGGTTTATTACCTCCTCCTCCTCCTCCTCCTCCTCCTCCTCCCACCATCCAGGAGACAGACGATGATGTATGAGGGGACTTTACTCTCACATGTTCCCAAGACATTTCCATCCTCGTTTAAATCCACACACACACGCTGGACCTCGAACTCGAGCTTCACCCGCCGACTGCTCTCACATCGGACAGTTTTAAATCATCTCCACGACTTTAACGGGAAGATCACCGTCGGTGTGTTCAGTCACGTTATCAGATTCAAAGTGAACAGTGAGTCTTTAAAATGTGTGTGGAGGCTGAACAAGATGCTCCGTCTACAAACATCATGTTTCTGGAGGCCGACAGCTGCAGTCGGTTTGGATTAACGACACTTTAAATGTTGGTTTTCCTTTCCTCCGTTTGTCACAGCGAGCACAGGTGATAACATTTGCACCTTAAACGCCTAAAGACCTTCATCATGTCAGCAGATGTGCGGCAGTAATGATCCGCACACGATCAATCACAGAACTTCAAACCAATTAACACCCGGAGGACCTGCAGCTTTCAGGGGCCTGCAGGGAAATTTCCCATTTTACCTTCCTCAGTGATCCAACGTTAGTCAAACCAGGAAACCTCACCGGGCCGTTTTCTGCTGGAAATTTGGACGTTTAAAACATACAAAGCACCATAAAGGATGCAGGAGAGGAGGAGTCGTTTCTTTGGATGTTTTCTGAATCCATGAAGTCTTGACCTTTAGAAAGTCGCTTTTTTAAGCCAAATTCGAGGCTCATTTCTGGTGGATTAGTCGGAGTATTTTTTTAAAGTGTCTGACATGTGGAGCTGTAATTTCTCTGAAAGTGATGTAAAAGTTCGGCTCCCCCAAGACTCGACTGACTTCTTTCCCTCCTCGTATTTCAGCATTGTGCCGTTTTCTTCACTGATCCGCACAGACAGGCGGACTCTGCTGCTCCTGCAGTTTTCATGAGGACGCCGCCTCAGAAAGTTTCCTGTAAATGGCTCCATTCTGCTGCAAGAAAGACATTAAATTCACCGACTCGGTGGAGAACAGAAATTACAATAACAGAGAACTTCTAAGAGAACTTCTTCTACCTCGATGTCCTCTTCTCTCCTTTCCTCTGCTTCTTCTCTGATTATCCTGCAGTGCAATAACATAAAATATCATTAAAAATAAAAGAGTTTCCTTGTTTACTGTTCAGGATGACGAAATTAACATCTCATTTGTTTAATCTGTTAAAGTTTAGTAACCTCACAGGGACGAAAAGAAGCTCACAGGATGTGTGATGCTTCAGAGGAGCGTGTATGCACAGAGCCAGGCTAACTGTTTCCATCCGTTTCCAGTGTTTATGCTAAGCTAAGCTAACTGCCTGCAGGCTGTGGTTTACTGACGTCTTATTGCAAACTTACCAAACCACCAAAGTTCAGTCTTTTTATTTTTATTTCTCATATTTAATAAGGTTTGTCTTCTTTAAGATAACTGCACATCCACTTTACACAATTGTGTGTGACATTTAATTTACTGTGTTTTACATTAATGATTATCACTTCTTCTTCTTCTATAAATATTTCTAATGCTCTCTGTTTTGTAACGTGTGAACTCTTGAGAAAAGTGATGAGGAAGCTGATTTATTTTCTTCATTGTGATTTAATTTTAGCCCCGACCTTCACGTGTGCATATTTTTTATGTTATTCATTATTTATGAGTCTTATATCATTAAAAATGTTTTTTAAAAAAGTGGACAAATCATCTCTGCGGGGTCAAAACAACGAGGCTCATTTGATAAATAGCTCATGTCACAAAACATAAATTATCCAAATGAATGCAGACAGCTGGGCACATGGAAACATCAACAGGAAACAACAGCATCTTATAATGTGTGTGTGTGTGTGTGTGCGTGTGTGTGTGTGGAGAGGTCGCGCTGAAGAAATGCTGATAACAGAGAAAAGAGATGTAGGGTGATAAAAGGAAGAAGAGGGCAAGGTTGTGACAGTATGAATAAGGCAGCACGCCCTCCTCATCTCTCATTCCTCATCTTAATTGTTTATTTCCGTCGCTGTGAAGGCACCCAGAAAAACTTTATTTATATGAGCCGGTTCAAAGAGGGAATGCAGGGCAGAGCCTCGCTGGGTGGAGATCCTCCCGTTAATTGCCACATTTCTGCCTCAGATTAAGTCAGCTCAGTCTCGCTTATTTACTGCCCTGCAGGAAACGCTCCACAACAAAAAGCATCACAGAAACCAGCATCAGCAGCGGGCGAAGGATCTTTCATTTCCAGCCTTGTGTTTTAAGAATAATGAGCGTGAATACGTCTCAAACACAAAGAGCATGAGAAGCTGCACTAAAAGGCTTCAGGAGGGAGGAGGTGCTGGATGGGGAAGTTTTTGTTCTGGTCCTTGTACCGGCTGTTGTTTATTCACATGGAGCTTCATTAATGAGCAGCGAATACGACTTTTATTTCCTTTACCGTGTGTTTTTATTTTGTTCCTTTCTGTTCTTTAATTGCGAAGAACTTTGTGATTCCTGTTTTTAAAAGGTTATCGAAATAAATCTTCACTTAGGAGCAGATCTGGTTTACGTGTTTCTCTGCTCCTCAAAGGCCGCGACCTTTTCGTCAGAGCGCCGCTGTCTGTCTGCGTTAAAGTGTGCAGGTTTTCGCTCCGATTCAGAAGATAAGGGCAGTGCAGCAGAGCCCGTTTTTAAGAAACCCGACAGAAACTGAATGCATTTTAAAGACTGCAGAATGGAGAATAAACAATGGCCACATTCAGATGAGACTTGCTTTCCTTTCAGCAGAGGGATGCGTTTTTTGGCAGCTGACAATGGCTGGCTTGCAGAGTGTCGCTACGGGAGAGATGAACGAGAAAACGTTTATTTTCTGTACTGATGCACAGCACACCTTACACGCCTCAGAGCAAAACCTCCGACACTCATCTGCTGCTTCTCTCAGTTTCTCTTTTTCCTCCACATGTTGAAGCTGCTGCAGAGATTCACTTCGGACACGAGAGCGTCGCTGATCAGGTGATCAGGTCCGAGCCACGTTCACCCCGCCGGGTCGAGGTCGGCCATGTTGAAACAGGAAGTGGTCGTCCCCGCGGTGCCGCCACTGAAGAACGTTATCGTCCGACTGATCAGCAAGATTTCCTTTCATCGGAACAAAAAGGGTCAAAGCAGGAAAAAACAGCTTTTGACTCGACCTTGTTTACTGGAAAAGACTTTTACATGTTCTGATTCACAGCAACGTCCTGAACGTCCATGCACACGTTTAACGTGTGCAACGTTCATTTGCATCTTTACAACGTCTGCTGGCAGCATTTATGTCATTTATGTCTTTTTATGAGCAACTCCTGATAAACAGCGATGGAGGTAAAAGTGACTTTAAACACAAGACTGAATGTGTTTATTTAAATTCAACTAAAAAAATACATTCACTTTCTTTTTGTTGTTAAACCTTTACGTTAATGTATCAGACAGCATGAATGAAAAAACATCACGTTGTTCTTTAGACTATAGAGACATAAATGTGTCATCCAATTCATTTAAAACACATCTGTTATTGAAA
>JAVQJZ010204247.1:0-15404 GCA_036025355.1 Leiopotherapon unicolor | reverse complement strand
TAAAATATGGTATCATACTCTGATACTAACAGGTGCTTCTTCTAACAAGCACTTTTACCTTTCAATTCTTCATTTATTGTGTAACAATACATGATAATACAGATTCTCAGTATAAGCATGAACCAAATCTCAATTTTACAGGTTAACTTTGACTCATGCCTCTGCATCTGCACCTGCATCTGCGGTGTCTTTTTTAGAAAGTGAAACTTGCTAAGAAAAAAAAAAGTTGGTTAAATGGACCTCTGAGTTGAGATTAATTTGTCACACATACTGTTTCCACTAAATCAAGAATGGACCTCAGTGCCCAGATTCTCATCCAGGCTCCTGAAATCAGCACAATACTCCACTTCAACACGTGGTGTATAAAGCAGGACAGAACTGAAATACTCAAATACCCCAGAAACATAATACATTAGTATAGCATCTGAGTAAATGCACAGAGCTACTGTCCACCACTACTAACCATCCACCAAACCACGTAAATCCTGTCAGTGTAAACATCACCCGACAAGGAACCACCAACATTATTCAGCAAGCTCGCCCGAGGGTAATGGGCCCTCACAGATGAGAGCTCACCCTTGTGAAATTAAACACCAAATGAGATCTGCCAGTCACTGTCTTAATGTGCTGCCTGCCCCCCTAGCACTGGCCGACACACACACACACACAGCATACACACATTCATACATAAGTACACACAAACACACACAAGCAGAGCCCTGGTGGTGTGGAATGAATGGTCCATTTTGAAATTCATCAGGAGGGGGAAAGTCTATGAGGAAGCTATTATTTGACCAGCATATTAAAAAGCTTAAAGAGACAGACTTTTTTTAAATTTTTTTTTTAAACCAGTGCACCCTTTGGCAGCTTTGCTCAGATCAGACGTGCTCAGTGAGGGACCTGCATTATAAACAGACTCAATGCGCTGAGAGTTGAATAGCATCTACTCACTTTCCGGCTACCCTCTCGCCTTATCTCTCATTTTTCATGTTTCTTCCTTCAGAACTTCCAATTTTTGGGATACTAAAAGTATTGTTAGGGACCTGTAGCTTCCTGTAGATCTACCTACAGCTGGCCCATCTCCTTTTTCAGATGGTTGCTTTCTAGATGATACTCACTTTCCTTATATACATTGCAAAGACAGGCTTTTTTTTTTTTATGAACTGAACCAACTTTCTCAAAAAGTGCCTCAATGTATACAAGAACATGCGAGTACTGTTTTAAGACAGACTTGTGTCAAATAAGGAACAACAAATGAAAAAAAACAACTAGTGAAAAATACTTTTGGATCCACTGGTTGTGTGGCATGCTTATAGTCCAGGAACAGATTTTTTTTTCTGTTGCTACTATAACACTGAAGAGTCAGCTAAATGCTCATAATGTGCAGCGCTCACGTACAGTAAAGAGCCATCTGCTAGCCATCACACTTTAAAACGAGGCATACTGAAGTCAACATGTCACGTGCCTTTGAGACGCATAGGCTTCATTCTGCCAGGAACAGCTTTTTTTCTGGGTCAAGGTAAAATATTCATTTTCACCAACTGCTTCTTCCTGAATGAATACATGGATGGACACATGGGAAAATAATACACAAACATAAGAGAAGATCATTGCTCACTGCAAGGTTCACAATCTGGTCTAATGAAAGCAATATGGGATGGGAGTTTCACCAGTCAGCTTTCAATGTGGCTCAGTACATAGTATGTAATATGTGCTAGTGGCTTTTTAAATCTTGTCTGAAGCAGTTAAATGCAGCTTTTTCACCATCAGGACTCGCAGTCCAATTTAAATCAAATAAACCTGAGATACAGTATTTATGCAAATGTTTCCTGAGAGCTGTTGCTTAGGAGGGAGAGCAGGACAGCTTCATCCACCTGCCTTTGTCACAGTCATATCCAGCAGTTTTCTCAATACAAAGGACGCCTGGAAAATTGCTTTTAACCAGGTTGACAGATTACCGACTATCAACACATGAGTTGGCGAACTTCCACGCGCGGTTCCTTTCAAGAAAATATGATTACAGACACGCAAAACAGATCACATCAAGAAACCAATTTCAACTAAATTAGAGCCAATTTTGACCTTGAGCCAGGAAGTCTGTTTTCTCTGCAAAATGAAAATTGCATGATTGTGGGACTATTTCTATGTCTTATGAACACAAAGCCCTGTTCTTCCCCAGTGTGAGAGACACATACAGACTGTCACACGGCGGCTAATGGTGATGTGTGTCTGCAATATCATGTATGGATCTTAGAGAGCATAACGTTTCACCGTAGCGGTGCTGACTAATGTTTCTTGCTTCTTTTGTGGCAAGCATTTTCTCATTTACAATTTTCAATGTTTTTCTAGGGTGTAGATCAAATCATCTATTGATTAAACTGATCCCAGTCTATGGGCAAGACTCTCCTCAGGCAGCCATTACAAGAACGTAGGTGGGTTTTGGCCTCAAAACACAGTCAATAGCTCAGGATAGCATTTGTATTGTCCTAAATTCTCACTCCTACTTTTACTATAAAGTATACACTATGTACCAGTCTCACTAATATTTTGGAAGTTGGACTACAAATAATTAGTGTACTTTTCCATTTGGCACCAACATAAATAACAAAAGATGTGAGCCAGAGAACTATCGGTCTATTCACTACTTTAGAAAGTTACTGCTGATGTAAAATTTAGAAAGTTTTTGCCAAGTTGACAAAAACCTTGCCTCATTACTGCTCACAACTTTTAATATTTGTAAGACAGATGTCCATCAACAGTGCATTAAAAAAATCGTGCAAATTTAATATGCATATCATCGTATACCTTCGAGTATGCTTAATTTCGTCATTATATAGGCAAAACCCTGTGAGAATTAATATATCATTTGATACTTGGACACAGCATGTGTTTCCAAGAACTTCAGTGAAGTCATCTTAATCATATTTTTGTTTGTTTGGGACCCAATTTATGAAAAAGAAACTTAAAAAAAACTTAGCATAGCATAGCATTAAAAACTAAAGATAAATAGTTGAGGATTCACCCCAAAACAGACTAAGATCAACAACAACAACATTTTTTTTAGCATGTGCCCAAAAAAACTATGCTTGTGTGACAAAATCCTTCCCATGACTGGAGTAACTGTGATGGGACCAAAGGAGGACATCAATTGTTATAAAGCAACAAAGTCCCAGTATGGAGGAGGTCATGGTGGATGGAGGGGTTAACAAACACCAGACTTCAACACAGGAGACTGCTGCCCATTTCCAGTGTCCCAACCCACAGTCAGTGTTGTTTTTTTCTGCATCACAAGCTTAACCAAGTGTCTATTATTGTAAGCAAACCAATGCATGCCCCCTAATTTGAACCTAAACCGCAATGTTGCACCAACCTCAACCTTTGTGCCTAAAGCTCACCAAACCTCAACTACAGTGTGATAAAGTTAATTTATCTTTCAAAAGTGCCTCTACAGGCTCCAGATATGAAAATACATCTATGATTTGCTCTAGGGGGTACAAACAAACAGTGTATTGTCTTGTTTTAATTTAGATTGTGTGTGATAGGGAATAATGTGCTGCCCTTGTTTACTTAAGATATGTTGATTGCAATGAACAAATTACTAATCATTTATTGATAATATTCAAAAAATTGGGCAAAGTCATCATCCAAAAGCATCAATTTAGGGAGCACTGTGTAATTCGCTGGCATATAAATGAGCAGTGCATGCATGCCTAGAGCTTCTCTGTCTCTCTCTCTGTAATGGCAGCACAGGAAGGCCTCTAGCCGAGCTCAGAGACAAATTCAAGTGATCTGGCTGAGCTCTCCTCCCCGCTCTCTGTCCCAGCTCTGCTGCTCCAGGTAGGTTTGCTGTCACAGTTACAAATGACACATGCAGTTCCAGTACGACAATCAGTCCCCACTCAGCAGGCTTCCTCCCTGCAAGTTGCTGAGTATTTAAAAAAGATTACAAAGCAGGGCGGTGGGGACAGAAAAAATAACATCTGCGAAGGCTGAACACCACATGCTGAAACTGTAAGGTTTGTAGTTCACTACCCTCAAGTGAAATCTTTTTGCATAGGAAATGTTGCATTGAGCTACTTTTGCTACCACACTGCATACAGATGTGGAAATCTGACATATTTCTACATTTTGGGAAACACTCCACAATTAATGGGAAAAGCTCTATTTTGAAAGACATTTTTGTCAGCTTGGTTAACCCGCTACCCTTTAAAAGTAGAAAGTACAGATTTTCTGTCAATCATTCTGTAAAAGTAGGTGTCACTTTCTTTTTTTTCCCCAAACGGTGCATGGCCCATTTTGGAACAAGCCTCTTTACATGCTGTTACTCTGAGTGCTGCCTCAAACTGATGCTCCTCTTCAGTAAAATCTTTGCTATCATCCTGCGTCAGCCGGCCTATCTGCCTGCACTCAGGTTTCAAACAGCCCCTTCCTCTGTCAGACGTCTATGTAGCATGAAATAAAGCCACAGAGGGGATCGCCTTTGCCCAAAAAATGTTTTCACGACGCTTGGATGCGGCTCCGTCTCGTTGGTCTGTATTTCTTTCTTGTTCCTGTGTGGTTGGGGAAGATACTGAAGAGACCAGAGGTGTCAATCTGTCTGTCAGCCATGCATCAGGATCACACACTCTAACCCTAGTTATCTTCCAGACACTCCAGGTGAACGGGATATGCATCCTGTCAGGGTTTTTTCCCCCCTTTTATTTATTTTTTTATGACAAGAAATGTGATAAATCTCAGGATGCTCTGGAGTGGTGTTTCCCAAAGAGGATTTAAACAGCACAGTAGCCCGGAAAGATAAGGTTATGAACTGTCATTCACTGTAATGTAAAAGGCTCATAAGCACTGCCCCTTTGGAGAGGAGACAAAGGGTTGACAGCACACCGGTTGAAAGCTGACAGGCTTTATCAGACCGGGATCGCAGACAGCTCACGGTTAAAAAGTTGGAACTAATTAAGAAAGAAAAGATCTAATTAATGATGGCTGCTGCAATAAGAAAAGAAATATTCAAACATTTGTGGCTGTTATCAGAATAATTTAAGTTTATTTAACAGTTCACCTATTAACTTCCTGAAGGTGGCTCACCTTCAGGTGCAAAATAAAGGCTCTGTCAAAAGCCCCTTTTATTGACTGATCAATATTTTTATATTAACAATATAAAATTAAATAAAGATATGTATAATGGGAATGGTGTCTCTTGTAGTCAGGTGCTGACATTAAATTTTCACCCGATTGCACTTCTCCCCGGCTCTCTGGAGCTCTTAAGAGTCTTTCGGCTCAGTGTTTTACACACTACGTTAAGCAACGCAGACAGATAAAGTTAGCTACTAGCTGGTGGACAGAGTGGAGCATTTAGCAGCTGCAGACCCAGATATTTTTTTTCTCAAGAGATGGCAGAGATAAAAAGTTAATCATCATAGAGTTAATATTGGATTAATCAGTGAGATCTGCAGAACTACAACTCTGAAATGAATGCTAATGTTGTCCATATCTGCAGAATGTGTTAAAAGAATGCAAATGTTTGTGCAGAGATAACGTGTTGTACTGTCTTGTTCTGACAGTCGGAGTGGTGAACAACAGAATCCAGCACCGCCTATGAATTACATGACATTTCGCCCATTATTCTAAGCAGCTATTTGTTTCTTTACTCATCTGAAAATAGATTAAGGGTCTATTGAAAACACCTGATAACTATATAACTTCATTTAGATTGTAGTTTTTGCAAGCATTCTTCAAACAGGAGTAAATTTTGCAGTGCTTGAAGACTATTTTCAGACAATGATTTTGTACACCAGTGAATATTTCAACCGGAGGATAATGTAAGTGGGATCGATCAACTACTGTGCCCATGTTCACGTTAATGACAGCTCATATCACTTAGTGTGCCGCTGTGGCTCACTGATGTGTCTTTAATAGTTTTTGGACAACAATGGAGTTCTTTATCACAGAGGAATGAAATATATCAGGATCTATATTTACAGACAATGCTTGATGCTGGAGTCAATTCATTCTTGATTTTGGTCTTCTGATGATATTTGTTGACTACAAGAAAAAAAATATTGCATATCAATATAAATCAGTTTAAAGAACCTGCTAATTGTTCATTTTTGCGCCATGCTGAAATGAATTTAAATTAATGGCTGCTGGCAGAAAAAAAATGTGTCAAAAGTACTTAGTTTTCAAAATGATTAGCTTTGATGTTTGAGGTATTTCTGTATTTTGAAGTAATTGGGCTACAACATGCAACGCAACAGCATGGTCTCCGAATAAAAGGGGGAGAAAAGAATAGCAATTTGTTGAAGAAAACAGACACAATAAAACTCTTGCACCGGGGATAAGCCAGACAGACGCACACAAAGACAAGGAAACAGCGAATGGCAGAGCAAATAATGCGAGCACCAACCAGGACGCCATTAAAGCAATTAAAACATGTGACAAAAAACATATGGCAGCAGTGATAGAAAAGTTAATGTATTCATTTTGCAGGGAAGCAACTGCACATGGGCCTTTTCAGATTGTGGGAAAGAGGAATGCTGCAGCCTCTGGGAAAATGCATGGGAACCTCGGGTTTAAAAAAAAAAGGAACACAGCGAAAGTTGCGGTGCTTCAGCAGGGCCAGAGATCATTATCAGCTTGGCTTCTTCTGCATTACCTCAGAATTAATTATTGTCTGACACTTTCTGTCTCTATAGAGGAGACAGAGCTTCGGGCTGTTAGGTAGTAATAAGACCCCATCTCGAGACTGGAGAGAGAAAGAGGATGAATAAGAGTACGGATCACTTTCCTTCTCCTCTCCCTCTTTAGCTTTCTCACTTAACACTGATATTGACTTTTGGCTTTTTCTCTGTCAAGTCGCCGTGACCAGATCGGAAGCCCCCGGGTGCCACGTCCTGCTTGTCAGGTGCGGCTGAAAGTCACACAAAACGGCAACTTGACTTGTTAGATGCAGAAATCCCCCCGCAGGCTGCATGACACGGCTGCAAGAGCAAAAAAAGGATATCAGGAGGGTCTGCGGTGCCACGAGAGGGCGGTCTGTCTGGCTAACAAAGCTGTGTCTGCTAATTACACACCAGTGGAGATGTGTTTTGCAAACAACATCAGATAGGTCCATATTGGCTAAGAAACACCTTCTGAGGCATAAATGGCTCTTTGTGGACAAAACTATGTATCTATATATAATCAGCACCGACAGAAGAACCACTAGAACTTAGAAATAAATGTGTGTTGTTGTCTGAAACCTCGTTAATGGCTGCAGCCAATGCACATCAAGAAGCAAAGGATCTCTAATGTCTATCAATACGCCTCAGTGCACACTCCTCAAATCTATTCTTGTTCGTTTCCATAAATGCTCACAGGATGCTGGTGACAAGAAAACTCCAGCTGTACTCAAGTGAATGCAAATAGTTCTCCAAAACTCCACAGGTTCAATGTTAAAACACTTTTAACACCAGTAATCAGACTCTCAGAAGCTGGCTATTAAGATATTAAGGTTCACAGAGGTTTGTTTGTTGCTATGTTTGCTCCATCACATAGTCAGATTTGTTTCGCATTGAAAACCTGTTACAGTCATGTCTCATATTGCTTGAACTGTCAAGCTCAAGGCTTGAAGAAGGAAATTTAATTCTGACCTTGGGAGACAAAATAATCTCTAATTAATGTAGCATTTTTTACAGTCTACATCAGACCTGATCAGAACTTCAAATCATAGAGATTTTAAAACGATGTTGTTTGTCCCTGTACATTCGCTGCCTCTCAGAAGTATCCCATCCTCTCTTTGCGCCTTAGCAACAAACTATTTTCATTACAACGGAGTCACAATCATCAATGATTGGTGCTTAACCGCAGACGTCCTCTACTTGTTGAATATTTTCAGGTGATATTAGGTGATGGGTTATGTACAATGGGCGATGTAATATTCAAGCACCAAAATGGGAAAAAGAACAACTATTTGGCAGCTTTAAGCGGTGGAGTGAGGAATGACTGCATAAAAGGGACAGGCAGATGGCTGACTAAATTCACTGCAGAAAACAGATATGCCAGGTGACCTTTCCGTAACCCCTCTAAGCATTTCTCCCTCTCTGCTGACTCTTTCGTCAGTTTCCTCCATTCAGGCGGAGCAGGCAGTGAGCACTATTTGCACAGAGCTGCGCTGCCGATGCTCTGAGCTCAGCTGCTGTGTTCATATGGGATGCAGCAGTAAAGGTCATTTCTAGAAGTTCAACATTAGTGCTCGGAATTTCAAGTGAACCGTGTTGCCCACATTTTGCAGCCCAGCACTCTAGAGGCAGTACGGAGGACTCATCAGGTGAGCCGACAGTCACAGTAATGCGTCTCTGGGATAAAAAGGGATACAGAATGTAATGGTGCAAGTTACTGGTCGTCCTCCGTTTCGGTGTTATTCGTATTAAATGTGTCCCATTGTCATAGGCCCCAAGTTAATCGTGTTATAGTTCTCTTGGTACGATCATGTCTGAGTGTCAGCGTGCTCCCGCAAAACCCATGAGAAGAAGTTTCATCAGTTCAATTTGAAACTAATCTCATCAAGCGCCGTCAGAAAGTGAGAGTATGGCGAAAGAGCCAGCCCATAAGAGTGTGACTCACCATCTGTAATGGATTTTTACCTTTGTTTTGGAGTACGGCTCATCAGATCTCATTGGAAATTTTTGCAAAGCCAAACAAATCAAAGTCACTAGGCATGCAAAAAAAAAAAAGGGGGGGGTGGGGATGGGGGGAGGAAGTGGGTTCGGTTTACCCGAGGGGATGGCTTTGTTGTGTGGAAATAAATCCTGCTCCTGATTAGACAAGCTCTGCATGGGGTTTGGGCAATGTGATGCCAAGGATTTCAACTGTTCGCGAGTGGGGCATTATAATTGATATGAAAAATGTAATTTATTCTGCTGGAGCGCTGTATGGTTTTGTCATCCAGGGTTATTTATGCGACGATCACTTAGAGCCTGCAGAGTCTACGATGAATTTATAAAAAGGACCGGGTCAGGCCTACGCTGCGCAAATTGTTGAACTCCCGATATCGACCACACTTATGATAATTCATGTGTTCCTTGTTCAATCCTCGCATGCATTAATGATTTTCAGTACAAGCACTTTTTGGTTCGACATCTGACCCGTGTGCAAAACACTTGAAACTGGCACAAGAAACTGATTTCCCAGCCTCAACTTATTATGAAATGCTTGTACAGAAACACTCTTGTCCTGCAGCCTATTTCCTCTCTAATCTTTGAAAAATCTTTGAAAATACATTAAAACAACCCACTTCAAGTGGCCCATTGCTACAGCAGAAGATCAGCAAGACAGCAGGAGTATGAGGGATATCTCTAACAGCTACATACAGTACATTATATCTATCTGTGTGTGTGTGTTTGTGTGTTACTTGCTCTCAGCCAATCTTTACCTGCATATTTCTCCAGCACCCAGGCTTTTTTTTTTTTTTTTGGTGTTTGTTGTGCGTCTATGAGTGGCAGGGGAAGTCAAGTGGGTGCAGAGACTGTGCTTTTATCCGTTTGCAGCCTCTCATGTCAGCGAGCACTCACTCAACTCCGAATGTCCTGGAGTGAAACACCGAACTCCTCTCCGCTGTTCTGTCGCTCACTCTGACCTTCTGACCTTTCAGAAGGTGGGTAATGAGAACGTCTGTCTACTCGTTTCAACTACTCGTGACGCTGAATCTATTTCAAAGCAGGCTGCGCTTAATTTGTATGTGCATACGTTACTTTCAGCACTTGTGGTCTGCTGACTTAATGTACAAACAGTATCGAGCATCAACACTGTGAGATAAAAAGTCACTGAAGCCTCGTGAATCTAACTACAAAACAACACCATTAGCTTTGAGTCTGTTGAACAGCTTATTGGGGAGGGAAAGCTGACTGCAGCTTATTTTGCCAGAGTCACTCAGAAAGTCAATAACATGCTTATGTTGATGTATTCAAATCCAGTCTGGAGACGGGGTTAAATGGACTGCTACACTGAGAACAGCCCATCACCCACGACCTGTGGAAGCGTGTGAAAACTCTTCCTCAGCCTGCTTGCAGAGCAGGAGATTACACCTTTATTGCCAACCTTGAAATTTGTGCTTTATCCAACTAACATGCATGACACACTGCACACATGCATTTATGCACATACGCTGCTACTATCTGGTTTCGCCTTTTTGCAGGATTTAAGTGCTTAGCGGTGAGAGAGCACTCCAGAAGCCTTATTCAGCTCTAATGACGGGAATTTTACGGCGGCGAAGTCTCACACACCGGCGTGCCTGTACACAAGTGTGTCTTTGGTGTCAATCTGTAAGTGTGTGAGTCATCCTCCTATTAGGACCGTCTCTGAAGCACAACAAGCAGCCATAATCTGCCGGACACCGTGCTGTAATGGCTCTCTGAGAGACAGCTAATAAGTTACACACCAGATTGCAAACTGCAATAAGCCCGACTGACTCGCTATTCTGGGACACAATCATTAGTCCTCAGTCTGTTGACTGTGACCCCAGGGTGGGCTGCAGAACTGCTCTGACATGGTTCAGAACATGGCAAAAAAAAACCCAAAACCTTCAGAAGTTATTTAGGGAAACCTGAAAACTGACTTTCCCTGTGATATCAGGTCGCCATGACTCCTTGTCTAAATTATATGTTGGTATTATAACACTGTTCCTTTGCCCAACCATAATTTGATATCAGTAAAGTAAAGCCAGTGGTGATCAGAAATGGCTTCACCCCTGCTGTTTCACCTTTTTCATTTACTTTCCCGGCTTTACTAAAAACACAGTCAGTCCAACTGTTGAATGCGAAGCCATGAACGTAGAGTTTCCCCTCTTTCAGCCCAGAAACGTGTCACATTTGAGGTCCGCCGAACGTTTAGTCCCCCCCATTAAAGAAAAAGCAGTGTGCTCATGCGTAAAGGTTGTGCGTTACTGTAAATTACCGGAGCCCCCTCTGCTGCACACAGATACAGCTGAGAAGCTCTGCCATTAATATTCCCATTCAGGAGTCAGGGCAAGGTATCGATCCTGCTCTCTGCATCATGTGCTCGCAAGTGTTCCTGTGTGTATGTATGAGTGTTTCTGTGTGTGCGTTTGTCTTGGAGAGGCTGCTGGAAGCTGAAGGAGAGGGGATTTGGGTAAAAATACAAACTATTATAATACAGCACTATGATGGATGGCCGTAATTGGATGCTGGCTCCGCATCTGGTTTCAGGTACGGAGGGGAAATCCAACAGAGCCCAAAGGAAAAAGGAAAAAGAAAAGAGGCTTGGGGCGGGAAGGGAAAGCCAAAGGAGTGGAGAGAGAGAGAGAGGGAGAGGGAGAGAGAGAGAGAGGCTGGAGCGGTTTCAGCACTGTGGAGAGCTCCGCCGCTGCAGACGCTGTCTCACTCCTCATTTCTCAGTCCGCTGCCCGTCACGGAGGCTTTGCTGCTCTCCGGTGACACTGATAGGATTTTCCCATGAGAGAGCGCTGAAGCAGCTCATTTAACACAATCAGGGGAGAAAATCTTGTTTAGGGGACCCCCCCTCCTCTCCCTCTCATCCTTAAGAGTTTTTATTATTATCATTATTGTTATCATGCTGGTGAATGATCGTGAAGTCTTCCCAGCATCCTGCCAAACAGACTGGCTGGAAGAGGAGGTGGAGGGGGGTGAGGATGGAAGAGGGTGTGTGTGTGGTGCATGAGGGTGGAGGTGTGTGTGTGTTGGGTCCGGGAATCCGCGCCACAGAGCCCGGTAAAGGGATGTGCGTGTCTCACTGTGTTATCATCTCGGTCCCTCTGCTTTCTGTTTGCAGCCTGAGCAAAAAAAAAAAAAAAAACTGGCGCATCCGGGCAGAGGAGTCCTGCCGGAGCCATTCATCACACACACACACACACGCACGCACGCACACACACGCGCTGCCCCGTCGTTTCCGATAGCGAAGGGTTTTTGCAAAAACAAAAAAGCAACAAAAAAAAGCAAAAAGCTGGCATCTGCTCACACTGAATGATTAATCGCAGGCAGACAATGGGCGACATGGCAGGCAGCGTAGTTAAACACTGTCACAGACTGTCATTGACATCGCCCTGCGCTATGAGGCTGCACCTCACACACACACACACACACCTCTCACACACAGGCTGCAAATTCTGGAGCTCTCTCGCACCACACACATCGGCTCTCTCCTTCTCTCTCTCTCTCTCTGTGTCTCTCTATTATTGATGCATTTCTCCTCAGCTACTCACAAACTCATTGAAAATGAACGCACGCCATCCTCCGCGCAGTTTCCACCGCGCTCCTCCACCGAACAGTGACGCGTCATGCAGCCCGAAACAAGCCAAACTTATGGGAACAACAACAAGAACAACAAATATTTTAAAAAAGAAGAAAGAAAGAAAAAGAAGCCCTCATCCTTCATGATCTGGGAAACGCAGCTTCCAGCTTACCTGTGGTTATTCCGAGGGCAGAGAAAGGAAACGGGTTGAAAAATGCCACAGATTCTCTTCGCAGCGACGCGTCCAAAAGCTGCGCTCTGCCTCTCTCCTCTCTCTTTTTTCTCTTTTAGTCCCACTCCTCTCTCTCTCTCTCTTTCTCTCTCCTCTCTGCACCCCCCCTCCAGCTCGGCTCGGATGAATGGCGGGCTGGTGTTGTGGTTACGGGCTTGCGGGGGCAGCCATGCCTCGGCGTGCTCTGCGTCCTCTCCTGCGCTCCGCCGCTGCTCTGCTCTATTTCAGCTCCTCTCTGCGCTCCGCTCCTGACGTCAGCCGCTGCGCGCCGACTGCGGCGGGGCTGCATCTGCACATTCACCGCGCTGGAGGGAGCGACACCTGTGCGTGCGTGCATGCGTGAGTGTGTGCGTGCGTGTGTGTGTGTATTCAGGCGTCAGTGAGGGCCAGATGCCTCCCGCTGGGAGAAACGTGTGAGGATCGTGAGTTTTTTTTTTCACTTTATTCGCTTCTTCATGTGACTGTTTGGTCACCTTTTTTATTTTTCAAAATTTACGACAAGTCGGAAATTTTTAAATTAAGGAGGTGGTTTTAGAAGTTGCGCATGTCCAAGTTGAGGAGTTTATTTCAACTTTGGGTTCAGGGAATGGACGTGTTTGCGCTGTGCGTAAAAGACGCGTGTTATTATAGCCTATTATATTATAATAAATCATTATAGGCCTGATAAATAGCTCATCCAGTTTTTGGTCATCCACAGTGAAGTGATCCGAGGAATAAGATGTGTTAGTCACATACGCATTTGTAAAAACTACAAATATACAACAAATAGCCTATAAACACTGTCAGCTGTGTTGAACTATTTAATGCTCCTAGTTCATATTCACATTTAAAGATGAGAAATAGATACAAGAGTAAAAGATGAGGACGTTTTCAAGGTTCAGAATGAAACCGGGAAAGTCAAAAATTTAAACATTGTCCAAAGTGTCACTGCGCATCTTTGTTTTTTTTTCACATTAAAGACCAATCATCGAGGCGGTAATGATGTTTGCGGAGGCATAAAACATGCAGAGGACAGGCAGGTAATGTCGGAGTCACTTTCACAGACGAGCAGGTTCACCGCGCATCTTCTGCTCGTCTGCGTGTGTGTGTGTGTGTGTGTGTGTGTGTCCAAACACTTTACGCACAAACCTGCAGCGCAGCAGCGCAGCACACTTTACGCACACAACACCGCAGTTATAGGAAGTGTGCACACATCTCAGTGACTCCGGCCTCTTAACATTTCACCAGCAATGCGTCCTCGCTCTTTCTCTCTCTCTCCTTCTCGTCACATCTTTTTGATAAACTGGGATAACTGCGCGTGGCACAATTAGGCCCACATACTGTATCCTAAAAAGAGACGAGGATGGTGGCGCCCCCATCAAACTTGCATGCGGCTCTGAAACATTAATGCTCGATGTAACATTTATCAAGACAATGGAGGGGGGAAAATAAGAAGCAAAGAAAAAGGGAGTCAGGATAAAGAGGAAAAAATAGAAAAGTAAAGAAATGAACTTTAGTCGTGATGTTGCAATGCTTCACCTTACAGCTACTGTGGGCTTCAGTGGAATAAAGAAAGTTTTTAAAAATATATTTCAGCCGACCAAATAGCAGCACTGCCTGCAGTAACAGGTGAAGTCTGATAGGATGGAGGGTGGGCTTGTTTCAGGAGGCTGTACCATCTGCTGATACAATAATGTCTTTTAAATGTGATTAATGGGCACACAACTTTGATAGGAGCCTATGAAAATCTGTCAGTCTGGTTTGTTTTGATAAATAAAACATCCATTAATCTTTAAATAAAGGGAGGTCAGCCAAAAGGGTGGTGGGGCTTCTGATGAAGGTTTAAAGGTTAATTTATTTCTCATTATACAACACATGGTTGATTTATGTTATTTTTCAAAGTTAAATTTCAAATGTTTTTATTTAAACCCCAAAACTGCAAAACATTGTTTGCTTTACAAGCTGTACAGCTGTGACAACGTCTGTCCTTAGACCCTCGAACCAGGTCAAGAAAAACTTTCTGGGAAAGAATAATTAAAATGAGGAAGAGCCACAGATGAGGGATCCCTCTCCCTGATGCCATATGTACAAAGAACATCATCATCAGTCATATTTGGAGTTAAACATGGGTCGTGATAAATTGTAGATATACCGAGTTCATGGGTTTAAGTCCTTGTGTGAAGGTATCACAGGTCAAATCACACATCTGTAGATGTCCTCATAAGGAGCTCTGGGCTACTCGACCTTCTCTCCACAGCACAGACACAGATCATCCCCACCAGACCCGTAAAGCTCAGACAGATGGACCACAAGCAGAAACAGTGAGGAACCTGCAAGATTGGAGAGAACAAGGAGGACATAAGTGTATTCACTTTAACCAGTCTGTAAGCTGACTCCATTTTGCACTATTAACATATCTATTTGCACTGTCTGTGATCTTTCATGTCTTTGTTGTATTCTTCTCTCTATTAACTTTAAAAAAATATATTCATCTGACTATGTTGCTATTATTAGGGGCGCGTCTGTATGGTTGCTAGGGCATGTTTAAGCGTAAAGCTCCCTTATTCCTACTCATTGGGTTGTTGGGTGACGCTGTCCATTAACAACTTTCTTAAAAAGTCAACCAGATTCAGTGCTCAGACTCAGACCTCTGTGTGAACTGTGTACTTGTCAAGTGTTTGAATGTTTCAGAGACACTAGGTTTGAATATTTTCAAGGAGCTGGCAAAGAAGGTTCGCTTGTCTGTCTCATTCTCTAGCGATAAAATGAGGCAATGAAAGGAATGAAATTTATATTTTTACTGGGGAGATGGTTTCATTTTTTCCTGCGAAATACAAGTAGGCTAATGGAAACCTATAAACCACCGAGAGCAGGGTCACATTTTTCTTTCCTTTCTAATGGATAAAAGTAGTTTTTTTACCCTTTTTTTTCTGTTTCCAAACATAGAGTGGTG
>JAVQJZ010204206.1:0-10750 GCA_036025355.1 Leiopotherapon unicolor | reverse complement strand
GTCCGTTATTTTTAAATCTGTCTAATGATCTCATTCTGTTTCCTCTCTTGCTTTCATTATTGACATTGTTTATTAAATGTGTTTGTTTTATTATGTTTAATTCAAAAATGAATTTCCTTCAGAAGGACTGAATGAAATTCGTCCGTATGTCTACAGAGTCGCCATGAAGCTTCTGTCTCTGCAGAAAGTCTCTCACAGTGAGTACGACTAAATAATACATTTATTATGTTTTATACTACAAGTGGCTGTTTATTATATTTTACTGTATTTATACTACAAATTACTATTTTTAGTTTGTTTCACTAAATATTTGTTCTTGTTACATATTTATTTTTGGATATTTTATCTTGTACAGTAGTGTGCCTTTCCTTATTTTTACTATTTAAAGCTGGGAGACACCAAACTAAATTTCATGATGTGGACAATAAAAGTCTGTTGATTCTTGATTTGCACTTCTGTGAAATGTCGCCATTAGTACTGTCAGTTTTAGTACCCTGCCTCTAACCCGGGTTCACCTCCTCTGGGAGCTTAAACATCAGGTCGCAGAGGGAGTGAAGTGAAGTGTTTGTGTTTTTCAGTGCACCTCGTGTCTGTTCGACACGTCACGGCGGCCCTCCAGTCAGGGGGCGGGGCTAACCTGCCGCAGGAAGTGAGGCTGAACAGACAGGAAGTCACTCAGATTCTGAGCAGGATGTTTCACAGCGTGTCACAGGAAGTGCCGGGTCATGTGACTTCAGAGGCTTCGGAGGAAGTGTGCAGTCTGATGTTCAGACTGTTCGACCGGTCAGTCTCGCTATCTACTAATAATACTACTATTATTTATACATGTTATACAGTCTATATTATACATTAAATACAGTTTATATTATACAATATATAAGTATTATACTGTCTATATTATACATTATATATACATTTTAGACAGGATTTATTCATGATACACATTACATACATGTTGTATAAACGCACATACAGTTTCTGTTGAACCATCACAAAGCTGAATATCTAAAACTCTTAGAGCCTACATTTATCTGTACATTTCTCCACATATCTGCATGTCTTTGTAAATACAGTTATTTTTATATTTGTCTACGTAATGTATCTATATATTTCACTATGTGCTGTTTATATTTCAGGAGTCACTCTGGTTGTTTGTCTGCTGGTTCGCTTCAAACTGCTCTAATCGCTCTGTCGGCTGAATCTCTACTGGGGAAATACAGAGGTGAACACCTGTCTGTCTGTCTGTCTGTCTGTCTGTCTGCCTGCCTGCCTGCCTGTCTGTCTGTCTGTCTGTCTGTCTGTCTGTCTGCCTGTCTGTCTGTCTCTCAAAAAAAGACCTTCAGAATAAAACACACAGGTCTTGTTGACTGCAGTGAGAGACTTTGTTTCCTTCAGAATAAAAGTCCCTGTTTCCTGTAGCTCTGGTGAGTGTTGCAGAGGACCGTTCAGGATCAGTCAGCAGATCTGGACTCAGATCTTTACTGCAGGACCTCAGCCAGGTAAAAACAGCACAAACTACATATCCCAGCATGCCCCTCTCCTCCCTCTCTCTGAGGTGTGTGTGTGTGTGTGTGTGTTCAGGTTCCCGTGGCGGTGCAGGAGGACGGCGTGTTTGGTGGCGTGGAGGCGGCAGTGAGGTCATGTTTTAACGGGGTGAGAACACAAAGGATCTCAGCTGCAGGTGATTGGTGGTTGTCATGGCGACACGCTGACTCTGTGTTCACAGGTGCTGACCCCAGCTGCAGGTGAAGAACACGTGTTGTCATGGCTACAGAGTGAGCCATGCATGTTGCTGTGGTTACCCACTTTGTATCGTCTGTCCGTCAGTCAGAATGTCAGTCACAGCGTCCGCTGCCACACCTGCAAGGCCCGCCCCATCACCGGACTCAGGTGACACAACGTCGTCCAATCAGAAGAGTTCTTTTCAATTTAACCATCAGCATCTTCACTTAAGAATCAGGTGGACTCAGTGTGGAAACTCTACTGAGGTTAAACTCTACTGAGGTTAAACTCTACTGATTTTAAACGTGACTGAAGTCGTGCGGACTCTGTGTGTTCAGGTATCGCTGTATGAAGTGTGTAAACGTCCATGTCTGTCAGAACTGCTTCCTGACGGACAGACAGACAAGGAAACACAAAAATCACCATCCAGTACTCGAGTACTGTACACAGGTAACAACACACACAGGTAACAACACACACAGGTATACAGACAGACAGGTAAAGATTAATGTTCACTTTGTGTCTGTCAGCCCACCTGGAGGGAGACACTGTCCTCATTAGTGTGCAGCACTCGTCATGCCCTGTTGCCACGGCGATACACTCGGAGAGAGGCTGATAGGAGGAGGGTCCTGATGTGGGCGGAGCCAGCAGAGACTCAGAACAGGTGAGTCAGGTGTGGCTTGGCAACAATCAACATTAAACTCTTCTTAATTCTGTTTTTGTCTCTCAGTGCTCCGCCGCGCTCTGATCCATCAACACGATTGGCCGCCTCAGCTGTTGGTGAGAGCGCCTCCTCTGATGGGGATGTTTCCCATGATGCCTCTGTGCAACCTCCACCCTGCTCGTTCTCATCCAAAGCTCTGCAGACTGACGAGGAGACGCCGAGTCAGCAGGTGAGCTCTGATGACACCGTCAGGCGGCATTTTCCTGAGCGGCTGCAGTCGATCGAATGTGACATGCGTTAAATAATCTTTGCTGCCAATGAAATGTTAAATATGTTGAATATATTAAACATATTAAATATGTTGAACAACAATAATCTTTACTTTCATTCAGGCGCCGGATCTGATGGCTGAAGTCCAAAACCTGCAGAGAGACAAATGGTGAGAAACCAGAAAGAAACAATCACAGACTGTCTGGAGTTACTTTCCATCTTCTGCTTCTTCTTCATCGGTCTTCAGGTTGTTGGAGCAGCAGCTGCAGGTGTGGCAGCTCACCGTCCAATCAGAGCAAGGCATCCTGGAGGAAAGGTGTTCAGAAATGGAGGTTACCATGGAAACACTGAAAGAACACAACCTCCGTCTGCAAGGCATGCTCACACAGGTAAACACACACCTGATACCCGAGAGGGAAAATTATATTTATTTATAAATACAAATATAAATATTTTAAAATATATTATTAATTTATATTAATTAAAAATGTCGTAAAGTCTGAAGGTTGTTTTCAGCTGCTCAGACTTTAAGTGGAGTTCCAACTTTTTTTCTGAATTAATCTGAAACTGATCCAGAATAAACTGCTGCCTGTTCAGGGTTCTTTAAAATGTAAATGTCAAATTCAGAAGCCATCAAGTGACTTTAAGACCCATTGGCTGGCTGTTTGTTAGTGAAAGGCATCTTGGGAGTTGTAGTTTTCTCTCCTTTAAAAAAAACAAAACAGACTGTTCGTCTTTCTTTCTTCAGGCTCTGAACAAGATGGAGGCTCAACAACAAAGTGTCAACACGGAGAGAGAAAACATCACGCCAGCTTCTGACTCACAGAGACACACAGATGAAGATGAGGAGGAAGTGTTGCTGAATGCAGAAGACTGGAGCGAGGAAGAACAACAAACTCCATCTCCCACATTGAACCAGGACACCCCTCCGTCACATGACATCCGCTGTGAAGAGGAAGAGGAGGAGGAGGAACCTGCAGGTGACCGGTTTCTTGGTCATCCAATAGGACAACAGTATGGACCAGAGGAAGCGGGGCCACAGGGGGAGAACAGCTGTCCGTCTGACGAAGAAGAGAATTGTGGGACATGTAGTCCAGAGGAGATGCTGCTGGAGGTGGTGGAGAGACTGAAGAGTGTGATGGAGACAGACAGGTGGAGGGAGAGACAGACAGGTGAGTCAGAGGAGGCTGAAGCCTGATTTCTGTCTGATGAAAACGCTGCTTACATGATGTGTAGTGGTTTCCGTGGTTACTGCAGGTGTATCATCCATGTTTTTAAGTAAATCCAGTCTGCTGCGGGTTTTTACCCAGCAAAACGACTCTGGAGAAGACATGATATTCCTGGACAGGTGAAGTTTTAATGTGCCCTTCGCCCCAAAGGTTAACCCCGCCTACATTCAAGGTGCTGCAGGTCAGCTGTTCAGGAGACTGATAACAAACCAGAGTAACTACCTGCTGATGAATTTACAGATTTATTACAATCTCAGTGTTATTTCTTTAGTATTTCTCAGTGTGGAAAGTTTCTGTTGGTCATTACAGCAACAGTTTGCATGTTAAATTCACCGCGTAAACTCTAAATAAGCATCAGAGATGAAGAGGTGAAGTTTGGCGTTGGTGGAGCATCAGATGTGTTCATTTAGTAAAAAGTACATAACCAAGGTAACACAAGTGAAAGGTGAGCGGCTTTGAGTCTGTTTGTGCGACGCTCTCGAGTCCACAGAAAGACTCAGTGTGTCTTTGTGTTGATAAAAGATAGATTAGCTCTCCTCTGATAACTGGTGAATTTAGAAATTAACTGAACGTGACTCTAAATGTTTCACTAACTTGTGTGTTTCAGTTGTGACTGATCACCAGGATTGATGACTGATTGGTATTATTATGCTAGTATTGCTGGCTGAATAAAATTAGGTTCCACTTAATTCTGATCAATACTACACTCTACTTAATTGAACTGATTTCCAGCAGTAACATAACCTTAATTTTCTTGATAATTTTCAATGATAATTTCCTGTCTCCAGGTGAGAGAAAGAGGGTGGAGCTTCTGAGGGCAGCAGGCCAGGTGGGAAACTCGATACACCTCCTGGTGGACGCAGTGAGAAAAAAACACTGATGCACACTGACGACCACGAGACTCATATTCAGGTTATAAAAGTTGTTTATTCAACTTTATCTTATTGGTATTTAAATAAACATAAGTGTAAAGGTATAAAAAAGTTCTGACAGACAACGTGAGACATCAACAATCAGAGAGAACAACAGTACCTGAAGAAAAGGTACGTGGCTGTCTTCAGGTGTGTAACAGAAACATACAGCTGCCAATATTAGAATAAAATAGTTCAACTCAACCGGCATTTTCTATTTGTGTGTATACGTGGTATACATTTTTTATTTTCTTTGAGTTTAAATTCTTTATTTAATTGTTGTTGATGTAAAAAAATTGTTTTTAGTAATTTATTAATAATGATAAAATGTCAGATTGGACTTTCACATTGAAATTATAATTATTTAATTATTATGTTATTGTAACAGAAATCTGTTTCATTAACCATGAAAGTTTTTGTCTGTTTACACACAAACGTACACACTTTTTAATGCTGTTTTGAAAAAAAAAAAGATGTTTTCCTTTTACGTTTTTTATTTTCTCATTTACACAAGTTGATTAGATTTTATCTTAATATTGACATCAGTAAACTTCCATAAAGAGCTCATAAGTCAAGCAGCCTCGTTTATAAACGTGAATCACCGAAGGATTTAAGCTTAATTCAGCTTTAACAATCTTTGATATTTTATAAATGAGGCTGCTACCTGAACAGGTACCTTGCTACCTTCGACCCCGCTCACAGCCCCGCCCCCTCCTGGCCCTCCCCCGGCGGGTCAGAGGAGAGGGGGGCGGGCCTGGTACCTTCCTGCCGGGTCCTGCCCGACGCAGGCCTTCCCTCCTGGGCTGAGGAGGCGTGGCCTGAGCCCTGGTTCTTCTTGTGGAGGGTGGGGGGCGTGTCCTCCCCCCCCTCCCCCGCTCTGACCTGCTGTGCGGTGGAGGGGGCGTGGCTTGAGACGTCCTGCCCCGCCTCCTCACTGTGTCCTGTTTGTCAGTCTGAGCTGAGTCCGTGCTGAGCGTGCTCAGGAGGAAACGGTTGGTGTGGCTGAAGGTGGCGTCTGACCTCTGACCTCTGAGTCTGGAGGATGCTGCGGCCCCCTCCCCCGGTGACCGGTCCGTGTTCAGGTCTGGGCTCAGACTTCTGAACAGCTGACGGACGCAGGTTGGAGGTGGGCTGGCGGGGGCGGAGCCTCGGCTCCAAAGGAAGCTTTTGGGGGGGTTCTTCAGGATGCGGTTGCTGCTGGGGTCATAGAACCTGACAGGAAGTCTTTTGTATTTGACCTTTAACCCCTGCAGGTCCAGCGGACGCTTCTTCTTCCTGCACCTTTTGGGGGTGGAGCTTGGTACGAGTGTGTAGCTGGGGGCGGGGCCTGAGGGGGAGCAGAGCAGATAGACGACAGAGGTGCGAGGCTGCAGAGGCGTGACGATGTTTGAGTACGACGGCGGGAGACAGCGCCAGGTCTGCACGTCAGGAGTCCTCTCTGCTGCACCCTGATTGGCTGCAGGGACGCAGGTGAGCGGCGCTTCTGACGCTGGCTGTCGGACAGCTGGGACGACCAATCGGACAGTCTGAGTGCTGTGACTGACTTTTACCACCTGAAGGAAAACAAACCGATGATGGAGGTGTCTTTCTGACAGCAACGTTTCTCAGGATTAGAAACTGTCTGCCGTACTCACCTGGCACCTGGACGCCACTCTGAAGGCCCGCCTCTTTTTCCTCCTCCTCCTGGCGTGCACTGACTCATCGTCATCGCGGTCCAATAACGGCAGGATGGCAAAGTCCGGCTCCACCTCCTTCTTCTTTTGGCGCCGCCTACCATACCTGACAGCGGTGACATCAGCAGAAAGTGTTCAGTAAACATCTAATAAAACGAATCTATGGAAACATATGTTTAATTTAATATGAGACAATATTCGTTCAGTCTGTTAAATTATAACTTATAAATTACAACATAGGTGAGACTAAATATCCTGAAGATGTATCACTGCATGTTATGAATCTGCTGATGAAACCAACACAGTAAAATCATAAATGGAAACCAAACATTGTCGATCAGTCACAGGCTTAGTAATAATATACCTGGCCAGAGACTCTGTGTCGAAGTAGCAGATGAATCTCTCCCGTCTGAACTGTCGGACCAGTCTGTTCACCTTCTCCTCGTCCTCCTGTTCGATCTGGGCCCAGGTCTTCCCCCTGAAGGATTCTGGGATATGTGCCGGGGCTGGCAGGACCTCATCTATTGGCAGAGTCCAGAAGCCCGCTTCCTGCGTGGCCCCGCCCCCTGCTCGCCACTCGCTGTGGAGGGCAGAGTCAAGCTGGTATGAGTAAACCTGGTCATCCAGATCCACCTGAGCGTCCATGAGACGGCCGAGGTCCTGCTCCTCCACCTGGCTCACCTGGACAGGTGTGTGTGGGGGCTGTGTGTTACTGAGTGTTTGTCCTCGCTGTAAAACCACCTGAGGAGAAAAGTTACAGTTTATCAACAAACAGAAAATAATGACTCCTCCCCCAGTGGAGCCTCACTGAGTCTTACCTGTACAGGTGAGTCCCAGTCGTCACTCAGTGTTTCCGTGGAGACGGGAAGGCTGAAGTGGAAGCTCTCTGCTTCCTCCTGCTGGCAGGCAGTGGAGCTGATGCCATAACAACACCTCTGGATCACCTGATGTCAAATGTAAACAAAAAGCCACGTCTTAAAACCAGTGATTACTTAATGCTGATAACTCTGGTAACCAAGGTGATAATCCAAAGAGACACCTGAGATTATAACGCAGAGGGATAACTGATAAAATACACAGAGATAACTGAGATAATAATAAAGAAAAGAATTAGAAAAAGAGATAACTGAGATAAACGAGAGATTCAGAC
Organism: Leiopotherapon unicolor; assembly: GCA_036025355.1. Lineage (NCBI taxonomy): Eukaryota > Metazoa > Chordata > Actinopteri > Centrarchiformes > Terapontidae > Leiopotherapon > Leiopotherapon unicolor. The sequence goes on along the minus strand of JAVQJZ010204206.1, from coordinate 3,131 downwards.
CTCCTGGATGGTCTGGTCCAGGGGGTCCATGTGGTCTGAGAAGGCGTCCTGTTTGTGGGCCTCCCTCCTCTCTTTCTGCCAGCTCAGCCAGGGCCGGAGCTGTGGGGGGGGCCGGGGGCCGCGATCGGGGCCCCGGTGTGGCCGTGATGAGGACGAGGATCCGCTGCTTTTCCTTCTGTTCGTCTTCCTGTGGGCCTTCCTGTGGACGGGGGGCGGGGTCTGTGTGTTTGAAGAGGGCGTGTGTCCTGCAGGGGCGGTCCTTCCTTCCTGTGGCTCACTGATTGGTGCAGACAACTTTTCCCAGCCCGCCCCGCCCCCCACACCTGATTGGCTGCGGTTGTCTTCCTGCTGATCGGGTGGCTGACAGGACCCGTCGTCAGAGCTGGGCAGGTGTTCCCGCGTGCCCAGTGACCGGCTGTCGTCGTCAGAGAAACGGAGCTCATCAAGCTCCTCCCTCGGCAACGGAGGGGCGGAGACTGACGGGAGGTCAGCGTGAGACGGCCTGCGCGGAGACAAAACACGTAAACATATCAAGCATGCATGCTGCGAGACAGGTGTGCTTGCTAATATCACCTGAAGTGCGAAAATAAAATGCTGTTTGTTTTAGTTACCTGGGGTCGTTGTAGCGGTGCGGGTGGTGCTGCAGGACGTCCTGCAGGAAGCGCTCCAGCAGGGTTAGTTTGGTTCTGCTGCTGCTGGAGGAAATAGTGCTGGAGCCTCTGGAGGACGCCTGGACAGAATCCAGGTGTCTGAGACTGGACAGATGCTGAGAGAAGACACGTATGATATAGTTAGCATGTCATTAAATCGAATTAGACAGCTCAGGTCACCTGACTCAGGTGTACATATAAAGGCTGTGTGAGGTCTTTGTACCTGGTCCAGGTTGCTGTAGAGGACTCTGCAGTATCCACAGTAACCTTGTCTGCTGGGCTGACACCTGGATGGCCCGGGCTGAGACTCCGCCCACATCCTGTCAGACAAAACGGAGAAAAACTCCTGTCATCATATTTATGATGTCATAAACATACTTCATGCACACAGTCAAAAAAGGAACCAAGAGTAACTTTCAGTACGTTATGTTCTTAATTATGACCCAACAAAATGTGACAGTCTTATGAAAGCACTCGTGCAGGTAAACTGAATGTAAACAAATAAACTGAATCTCCCTGGAGAATCAGAAAACAAATGAGAATGAAAATCTGAGTATTTATTAAAAATGTATATTTAATAGATTGATAAATTGATATTGATGAAATTGGCAGATTAAAATCACAATAAATGATTTGATTTTCTAAAATCCAGAAAAAAAGTTAAAAATAAACAGGTACTCACCTGCAGGTAGACTCCGCCTTCCTCTGGTCATCTGAAGCACACACACACACAATATAATTAGTGTCGTGAATTAACATAAAGTGTAGTTTCAGTGTGTTTGAGGTTTTACCTTCATCAGAAGAATCTGACATCCTGCTGCTGGCTGGAAATCTGAAACACAGAATTCATTTATACGCGTGTGTGTGTGTATACATACAACCACACACACACACACACACACACACACACACACACACACACACACAAAAACAGTCTGCTGATGTAACCTGATCACTGATCCTATATAATCAGGTCCGTTGTGTGTACATTGGATGTAGGTTTGAGTAAAGTGATCCCAACAACACGAACACAGCGTGACATTAATTACGCTAATAAAATATTAATGTTACTGTCTCACCTGGAGGTCGAACAGTCAGTGAATTTTCCGTCCAATCAGAGCACTCCATGTTGTAACCAACGGCGACCATGTGACAGCTTCAGGTGGAGAGTCCATGAGCCTGACACAGTTTAAGATGTGTGAATTAAAGTTATATGTAAAAATCATTCCTCAGAGCAAAACAAACAGCAGAAAATATATTAAAAGATGAAAGTGACTGAGAACAAACACATTAATTTACGTTATTATCACGATCATGTCCGTAAAATAAAACATGACACAGAACATTAATAAGTCATTATTATCTGTCCAGATTATTTCTCATGTTGAAATAGATGAATTTTCTCCACAGACAGACAGGCTGTAACACTGTAGGTTCATCAGAGGAGGCTCAGTCAGCATCGATGCATTCAGACACATTTTATTATAACCAAGTTACAGGGACAATGCTGATTACAATAATAATAATGATAATATATATACGTCAGAGTAACTTGTAACGGAATTAGAGTTATTTAATCTACATAAAAATATACATTATACAAATGGATGTAAACCAATGTAGCATCAGTCATAATCACAAAATAAAAACAACAAAAACGTCTCTATGACGTGGACCAATCAGAGCGCAGCTGTAACTCTGCTTTGATTGGCTGACAGTGTGAGGCTAACTAGCTGCAGCTAACAGTTGAACTCGGGTTAACTCGGGTTAACTTCAGGTGAACTCGAGTTAAACGCGGTGTAAACACGCTTGAACGCGGACTCGCGGTAACCATGGTGACGCGGCTCCGCAGGTACAGCAGCTGTTAGCAGCCGGCTAGCTGTTAGCATGCTGTGAGCGGAGCAGCCGTCCTCTGCGGAAGCTGATTGGCTAGTTGGCGTGATAGATGCGAATACTGATAATCGATAACCGATTCGTTCGATTACCTTGTTCGTTGCTGCTGTTTACTTTCACACAGATTAAAGTGCTGTTCCGCCGCGCGCTCGCCCGCCGCTCTTCTTCTTCCCGCTGCAGCTGTTGTGGCGGTGAGCAAACAGCGCCGCGGCTCCGCAGCGCCGCCCGCCGGGTGGAGGGCGCATCACACGCTGCTCTGCTTCTGCTGCTGAGAGATGTGAAGTGAGGCCAAACTCACAGTCACACAAACAAGTCCTCTGAATCAGATGTCAACTTTGTTTTTAAAGATTCATACAGGCCCTTCTGTGGGATTATATTTTTTATTTTCTATGTTTTCCCACCTTAAATGTTGGTCTGTTTAATCCTGGATTTGAGTGTTTCTTCTCTCCTGGGTCTCGACAAAGCCACTTTCCTTTGAATTTTGAATAAACACCTCTCTGTTCACTCTTTTCTCTCATTTTTAAAGAAAACCTTTTCACACTCAGATTAATTATATAAAGTCAGTTGTCTTTATGGATTAGGAAGTAA